>JANITW010000008.1:314354-328610 GCA_027564335.1 Erythroxylum williamsii | reverse complement strand
CTTGCATTAAGGACACATGGATAGAAAAGAACATGTGAAGGTTCTAGGACACAAAAAGGGATTCATAGTAAGTAAAGGAATGTATCTTTGCTAAAGTCAAAGAATAATTAACATACTCTAGTTCAATCAAGAAATGCTCAAGCCAGTTAACTATTTCATGGAGATTATGAAGTAAGATGCATGCTAACAGTAGGAGACAGATCTTCGAAGATTATATTTCTCACTGTTATCGAAAACAAAGGAAGGGGGACTTACCTATCTGGTGTAAGAATAGAAGCGCCATCGCTATTGGAAACGTTGTAAGGGATACTCATCCGTTGAGTTGGTACATGAAGACACAAGAAAGAAAAGTTAATCTGTGGTATTAGCTGGTCTTAACTACCAAATATATAGAAGAGAAGCATGACTAAGTTAGATCTACTTACCTCCATTTGGTTTCTCCCATCTGACTGTCTCAAAGCTCCCCTCGATGTCTCGCGATGGTGACGAGGGCAAACTTCACCAACCCTAATCGAGGAAAGAGAGAAAGCGAGAACGATTGATGTTAGGTTGAATTTTCGCAATTAGGTATAAACAGTGTATTTATTATGAATTACTTTGGTAAGTTGTTGTTTTTGTGTTTGAGTTGGTGTATTGAATGGTGTCGTCTCATTTTTGGTTGTTTGGTGAGCTTTGTCTCATCTTGAAGTGTAACTTTTCTAATTTTTTCTTTTATTAATACTATTTAATTTCTAAAAACAAAAAGAGACGAGGATTGAATCTAGTATAGGGCAAACGGATCCAGCGACTGTAACGCTCTCTTACGGAATTAATAAACGACGTCGTGTAGTTTTTGCCGAAATTTAATCACCTCATGGAAATTTGTGAATTCATTTTGGGAATTTATTTTTATTCCATGTGAATTACCAATATCGCCCTTCTATAACACTTAGTTTACACATGTGCCACTAGAAAGGGAAAGTACTTAGTTGCCCTTTATCTGTCGAAGTGGCTTCAGATTTTAGCATGTAACCGATTGTATATGATGTTTTTATGATTGTAGGGATTAAAACATTCTTTTGGAATGCCGATTGACTTTTGGTATTCATAATCAATTGAGTCAAATTTAAATTTAATTTAAAATTTTCTTAATACAAAGTTTAATTGAAAAATTAAAATGATATTAAACTAAATCAAATTAAGTTAAATTAATCTTATCATTCCGAAGCGTAATTCACTAAAAAGACAAAGTAAAAATAAATTGAACCTACTAAAAATGTTCAATTGGAGAACTAAAACAATGTAATTCACTCAAAGCACTTCTATATATGGATATTCGAGAATAAAAACAGTTTCGAACTTACTAATATCATAGAATATTAAGTTGGCTTTTGTTAAAACATCAGTATCCATACGTGAAGCCTAATTTTATGCTAAACATGTAATATCAGGCAGAAGAGGAAAGGCATTTTCGTCAATCAAAAGATGGAATAAAAAGGATTGATGAAAAATAAATTAAAAAAATAGTCTCTCTTGCTTTCTCTATCCTAAACGAGGGTTTGTTTGTGTTATGAACTTATGATCCCCCACCAGCCTTCGCGTCACAATACCCGGGTCTCTCCTCTTCTTTGCTCTTCGCAGAAGAGAGAGGAAAGTCTAAGCTCTTCAATCTACACCTTTTGCACCTATCCCTTTTCCTATCTACTCAATATATGTATAGATTAGATTCTACACATAAAGTTTATATCTTTACGAGAACTTGTTTTTATCCTGATTCAGCCCCCTTGCTGTTCTAGCTGAGTCTGCTGGGAAGAAGAGACGTAGTTAACAGCTTATCGAAAAGATTGTTTCTTTTTTATTGTCTTTGTTGTATCTTTTCTGGGTCTTGCTTCTTTTGGTCCATTTCTCTCTCTATCTATTGATATCGACGGCGGAGATTCATTCTAAGAGTGAAAGATCGAGGTATGCAGCAAGGTGATCAAACGGTGTTGAGCTTGAGGCCTGGTGGTGGTCGAGGAAGCAGACTCTTCAACCTACGTTCAGAGTCCTCATCCACTACTAACTCTTCTTTCTCGCCTACTTCTTTTGCCTTTGGCGATGCTCCTCTTTTGCGTCCTTATGGTGGGACTGCTTCTTTGAAGGTTTTTCTCGTTAACCATCGTGGATCTGGACTCGTTTGATGCGTTCGTGTGTTTGTTTTGATTTATGGGAATAAATTTACGTGTTTTAGATTTTCTTTCGGGAGGTTTCTTTTATTGATAAAGTTCCTGGCTTTTAATTCGACTATTGGAAAATTCTTTTGTCGTGGTATGTGGTTAATATGTTGGATCTGTTCGTTATCTGTTCTCCGTTTATATTTGCTTGTTATGGTTCTACGTGGTGTATGTGAGATGGGTTGGCTTTCTTTGTTTCTTCGTGTGTGTTTGCGAGAATTGTTGTCCTATTGCTGGATAATTTCTCACAAGTAAATTTTGATGTCAAAAAAAGGAGTCTTAATACCTGGTCGTGGTTTCTCTACTACTTTTGAGATTAGAGTGTTTAATGCAAGCATGTCTGAAGATGAAATAGAACGGAAAAGCAGGTTTCTGTTATATTGATGTTTATTCTTTTCTCGAAAATGTTTTGGAATACGACCTTTTTAAATTATTTTTATTATTGATTCACATATGGTTTCTTTTTATATATGTAGTCATATGGATGTTGAATGTGACATTGAACTCTTCAGATGTCCTAATTCTTGGTTGGGCACTAAATATGTGTTCCTGCTGTAAATATGGACAAATAGTAATATTTTAGGTTTTAGGTGGGCCCTTGAGGAGCTTTAAATGGCCCAGAAATCAACCTGCTAACATTTTTTTTCTTTTTGTAGTGGAGAATACTGAAAAAATGGAAAATGATAAGAATTTAGTTTAGTATGATCGTTGCGGTATTAATGATGCATGACAAGTTGTGTCGTGGCCTGTTTGGTTCTGCCTTGTGGTCTGAATGGCTAAATTTTTTGCCCAGTGTGACTCATTTGATGAATAATTGACTAAATTGGCGTTGTTTGTTAAAGAAATGAATGATGATTTGAGTAATTGGGATACTGTTCTACTGCTATTTCAATTTGGTTCACTTATGACCCCTTGGAACCTAGAAAGAGATGATGATGTCAACATGATTAATATACTAATTTTTTGCGATTATGACTTTTCATATGACATGGAGTGGTCACCAATATCTGTGCTGATCCACTTGTAAAGTGCTGATTTCCTTTAGGTCTTCATTCCGTTCTATTTGAGAAAATGTTTGAAGTGCTGCTGTAGCTACTTGTTTTATTCATATTAGTTGATACCTGCATCAGCTTTGACAATATTTTATCTTAGGTTTCCATTTGTTTGATCTGTTGTCTCTTTTCTGGTGAGTTTCTTGCTTCCTTATGGGCTTGCCTATTATTCTTCCAGTTGCTCATGAAATTATTGTTTAATGTTTTAGGTTCTTGACTCATATACATATATGTGAGTTTCTTTTGCAGACTGGAGACTTGCGATTTGAAGGTCGTGAGCGAGTACATCATACAAGAGAGCAGTTGTTGCAACTTAGGGAGGTAATGCTTGTAAGGGGTTGTTTGCATGCAAGAAGCATGTAATTTGCAGCTTTGGCATGCGATTTAAAATGGTGTTGGTGTGAGTGTATCACAGATATGGACAAAAAGATTTAAGGCTTCGGGTGCAGGTTGATCTTTCTGTGGCTTAGTATTGAGTCTCTGTTGTTGCAATCATCCATGCAGTTCTCTTCATGTTTTACTCTTTTAGATCCATATTCATTTTTTGGTTTCATGAACAATGCTCGTGAAATAAACAGATGTTTCTATTTTTGTGTTTTAACGATCCTAACTTATTTTCTTTCTACTACTTAGATTCACACCAGCAATGAACTTCCAACTGGTTATCTGTTAGATTCACATCAGCAATGAACTTCCAACTGGTTATCTGTTTGCTGTCTATTTCTAATTAAGTTACGATTTTCCTATAGGTTGCTGTGGTATCTGATGAAATTCTAAAAGTTAAACGGGAAATTGAGGCTGAGCTATTTGGTGAAGACCAAAGCTGGACTCGTGGAGAGAGCACTGTGAGTTGCTATCCTATTTTCACTTTCTAGCTTGTTGGTTTGTATTCCCAGGCAATTTTGTTAAGTTCAAGATAAAATGTCTGAATAGCTAGTTGCCTTATGCATATATTGAGTGTCCAATGTGTATATTTACTGGTATTCGTGTTATTGAATTATTATTGCATTTAACTTGTCAATTTTAAGATAACAATTTCTTCTGGTCATCCCAGACACTGAATCAATCGCAGAATCGTTACTTGGAGCTGGACAATCGTGATTGGCGTGGTCGTTCTGCACAATTTCCAACATCTGGAGATCGCGAAAATAGAGAATTTGGGGGCAGATATGATCCCAGGCAGCCTGAATCAAATCAATTTAATCGCCAAGATCAACTAAACTCTCAGTTTGCTAGAGCTCAAATCTCTCCTAGTCAAGTGGTAATCTAGCTAACTTACATTTATACATTTTGTCCCCGGTGATTAATGTTCTTATTATATTTAATTGCTTAATTTCTTATCAAATGTTGTTTCTTCTCTTTTGACACACAGGGTTGTTGTTGGCACTATTGCTTTCCTTTTCTTCTGGAAACTTACATTTCATTTGTGCTTGCACCTTGGTCTTAATTTCTGTACCTGTGTTTTCCGTGTATTACAGGGAGGACCAACCCCTACCTTGGTGAAGGCTGAAGTGCCATGGTCAGCTAGAAGGAGAAATCTATCTGAGAAAGACTGTGTCTTGAAGACAGTGAAGGGGTAAATATAAGAATACAAATATTGTTTTATATTTTATTTACATTATTCATCTGGTGAAATTTTGCATTTATATGCATAATTTGATTTCGGACATGGGGGTTTTCTTTATATTATTCCAGATCCTGAATAGCCACAAACTAGTTTCATTGATTTTTTAGTAAATTTATTCAATTGAAGTTGGCTTAATTATTAAGGAATTTTCTTAGTCAACTATGATTTTTTCGTTTGATACAAGACGAATAATTTCATTGTTAAGTTGCAATAAATGTTATTAACACTATATTTGGCGTAGATACCTTTCAGTCTCAAACAAGAGGAGAATTCTTCAATAGAATCATTCTTGCCCCTCATTTCATTGGTTTCTCTGTCGTCAAAATAGTTACATGATTGTTATATGATATTCTTCTGACACATGGAGTTATTACGGAAATATTAACTGATTTTTTAAAATAGTGAGATTTGCTCGAGATTTATAGTCTGTAAATGAGTTCTACTGCTTTTCGCACAGGATATTGAACAAGCTCACACCTGAGAAGTTTGATCTTCTCAAGGGACAACTTATAGATTCTGGCATCACGTCTGCTGATATCTTAAAGGTGAATCCATTTGTACCGTATATACATTCTAGTTTTAGCTTCCTACTGGCTGTTGAGCTCACAGTTGTCATGCACTACAGGATGTTATCTCACTTATATTTGACAAGGCAGTTCTGGAACCCACATTTTGCCCCATGTATGCACTGCTTTGTGCTGATCTTAATGCTAGGCTCCCTTCCTTTCCATCAGATGAACCAGGTGGCAAAGAAATCACATTTAAGCGAGTTCTGTTGAATAATTGTCAGGAGGCATTTGAGGGGGCTGACAAACTGAGGGAGGAAGTAGGACAGATGACAGCTCTAGAACAGGAGCTTGAGCGTAGGGATAAAGAACGATTGGTCAAAATTCGTACTCTTGGAAATATCCGCTTGATTGGAGAGCTTCTTAAGCAGGAGATGGTTCCTGTAAAGCTTGTCCATCACATTGTTCAGGTTAGCATTGTAGATTCTAGTAATGTTACTTCTATCAAATTGTAATTGATGCTTCACTCATTTATATTCCTATCTTTATATGTGAAACAGGAGCTTCTAGGACCTGACAATAAAGTTTGTCCTGCTGAAGAAAATGTTGAGGCAATATGCCAGTTCTTCAACACGATTGGAAAGCAGCTTGATCAGAGCCCAAAGGCACGGCACATCAATGATACCTACTTTAGTCGGTTGAAGGAATTGTCATCAAACCCTCAACTGGTTCCTCGACTGAGGTTCATGGTTAGGGATGTTCTTGATTTACGTGCGAGTGGCTGGGTTCCTAGACGTGAAGAGGTAAGACTTTTGTTCTCCAGTGTTGAAATTAATTGGGTCGATCAATATGATCAAAGTATAGAAAATAATGTTTTTGTTGTCACAGGTCAAAGCCAAAACAATTACTGAAATACATTATGAGGCAGAGAAAAATCTTGGCCTGCGACCTGGTGCTACTGCAATCATTAGGAACAACCGGGGTGTTATTTCTGCAGTGCCGGGGACTGTTGGCGCTGGGGGCTTTCCCATCAGCCGACCTGGCTCAGGAGGTATGATGCCTGGCATGCCTGGAACTAGAAGAATGCCTGGGATGCCTGGTATATCTGATAGTGACAATTGGGAGGTGGCCAGAACACGTTCTATCCAAAGGGGTGATGGTCCAATAATGCAGACTGTAGGGCGTGTACAATCATCAACGGGGAACAAGTCAACTTCACTTAATACAAGGCTGTTACCTCAGGGTAGTGGTGGATTCACAAGTGGGAAGATTAGTGCCCTCTTACAGGGATCGGGCCCCCCTTCTTGGCCTTCCAACTCTGGTTTTAGTACAGAGCCTCCTGTACCAGTCCCACCACCACCTAGTAAGACTTCCACTGCACCTTATATGCCTCCAATTTCGGAGAAACCAGTGCCTGCATCCGCAAAGTTGAATGTGGATGAACTTAAGAGAAAAACAATCGCAATTCTCAAGGAGTACTTCAGTATCCATCTTTTGGAAGAAGCCCTGCAGTGTATTGAGGAATTGAAATCACCAGCTTACCATTCTGAAGTTGTTAAGGAAGCAATCTCTGTTGGACTGGAAGAAAACCCACCATGTGTCGAATTAGTTGCCAAGCTCTTGGAATATTTGCTCAGTAAGAAAGTTTTGACGGCTAGAGATGTAGGGACTGGGTGTTTGCTCTACGGTTCTATGTTGGATGACATTGGTATTGATTTACCAAAAGCACCTAGTAACTTTGGTGAGATTATTGGGAAGTTAGTTTTGGCTGGAGGTTTGGACTTTGTAGTGGTGAAGGAGGTCCTTAAGAAGATGGAAGATGAATATAACCGGAAAACCGTACTGGACATGGTGACTAGGGTTGTGGGTTCTAATCGGAACGGTGGAGCTATATTGGATTCTCAGGCAGCTGAGGTCGAAGCTTGCCAGGGTTTGTTTCTGTAATATGCGCATGAATTTTGTTCTTACTTTCATAATCTGCCATCTCGGGGCGCATGGTCTGAGGCAGGCAACTTGTACTCTCTGATCAGCCGAAGCTGCCAGGAAAAGGGTCGTCTTGTTTCTTTCTTGAGTTGTACATTTTTCACCTGAGGTCCCACAACTGTGTTTTATTTTCAAAGAAATCAAACCACAGTGGTGCCCCCCTGTTGCTGCAGAAGAGAACCAAAAAAAAAAAAAAGTGTTTTTGTATTTGATTAATTTTTGTTTAATTTGACTTGGTTTTTGTTCAGACTAAATAAAAGAATTTTCCTTTTAATCCATTTTCTTCCACGATTATTGAGTACGTGTTGACGGGTGAAGCTGAGCAGGTGTCCAGTATCCCTGACTCGATACGACGTCGTATCTGTATATGTGTTACTGTTATTTAAAAAGTGAGCGGCAGCCAACATCCCGCGTAAATGGTTACAATGGAGGCTGCTACGTCAAGCCAACAAGTAACTAACGGCGATCAGTCGCTAAAACTGGCCGTAGCCGTCGCTCTTCTCCGATCGAAGCTCCTTCATAAGCAACCTTCTCAATCTGACGCCACTCGTTGGAAGCTTAAGGAAACTTCTGTTTCCTTTTGTCGATTTCCGTTTTATAAGTGAAGCCAATGTCGTACTGGTTTAACTTGCGCTCTTTCTGTTAGGCTAAGGAGCGGAAGCAAGAGATTCTTCGGCTCAGAGAAGATCTCAAGGAAGCTGAAGGTTCTCTCTATCATTTGAATATTCATTCTGCTGTTGATAAGTTTCTAATTTCATTTTGATCATTTGTTTTCAGATGCGTCTCGGTTTGATCTCTTCCCCAATACTGCTTCATGCAAGTGCTACTTCTTTCACGATTTGGGGAAGCTCCATGGAGATTCCTCTCCAAGTAGATTCAACGATGTTCTTCGCCGTCGTTTCCTCAGACAAGGTCTCCCTCTTTATCTTCTTGTTGTGTTCTCTGCCTTTTCATTCCTATTTCTCAGTTCTCACCACAGATTAGAAGTTCTCTCTTGTGTGCTTCCTGTTCTTGCAGTGATGCTGAGAGAAAGAAGGAAAAGATCGAGTGATTCTAATCAACGACGTTGCTTTTCAGGTATTGGAGCGTTAACTGATGATTTACTCCTTGCTTGGTAACTGACCACATATTACTGAGAATAATATGTGGTTAGGTATATCTTATAATTGAAATTATGGTGGCGGATATTCATATGCTATTGCCAAATTAATTATTGCAGACTTCAACAATGTGGAGGAAGAGGAGCAACTAAGGGCTTCTGTTGATTTTCTTGTAGACCTATGCGACTCTACTTGTCCAGTGAGTCTCTAGTTGGTCGCTCTGTCATTCTAAAGATGAATATTTTTTTATATAGTTTCTTGCTTATTTTCATGGAATAATTTTAAGTGCATTTCACTTTGCAGACCGAGGAGATAAATTTTACGAACTGGTCGCACCAAGCTGTAGACTTCATTCTAGGTCCGATATTACTTTTGGTGTTCTTAAATAGAAGTACAGTGATCGACGTTGAATATTGTCAAAACAAAAACCTAATATTTTTTATGGACTTCCCTTGGACCTCTTAACAATTCATCAAATTTTCACCACTGTAGCGCAATATCAGATAATAGGCAGAGATGTATCGATTTCATGAGTGTATACAATTAATAGGAAAGCTGAAAAGGTTAAGGACAAGAACAAATTTTTCTGTACTGCGAAAATGGAAAGCAAACTTATGCTCAGTGCTGTGGCTACAGTTTCTGGTGATTCTGAGGAGTTTGGGTACTAGCTCAAATAAGCCATTTTGGTGATTAAATTGGGCTAGGATCTGGTACATAATCTGTTCCACTCTGTTCCATCAATTTTCAGTCATCCAATTTCTGTATTTCACTTATTAGATGGTTGGAAATTGATGAAACAGAGTACAGACGATCTGTCCCGATTAAATTCACATATTTTTTCCCGTCATTTTACTGACAGAATCGTGCTTATGTCACTTCTAAATTTGAAACATCTCGTTCTGTTCCAAGGTTACTTTAGGGATGGATTTCCTTGCCTTGAAGTCTCAATTTTCATTTCTAAAGACGTTTAAGCTGTAAGTTTATTTCATTTTCCAGCGTCATTGAGGAACCTTTTATCGGCAAGGAAAAACATGGAACTTCTTGAAGGAATCGTCAGCTGCTTAATTGTGCGCTTAGTTAGAAGAATGTGCTCCCTTACTTGCAGAGTCAGTAAGTATTTTGCGGTGGTTGGAACTTGAACACTTGTAACAGACAATACACACTATGGTCAAAACTTTCTAGATAGCTTGGCCTCACCCTCTTCCCTTTTGAGTATCTTAAGATTTAATATTCATTGACAAAATAGTGATTAAAGGAAACGTTTTATTGGTTGTAAAGGTTAGCTGGCTGATTTTATTGGTTAAAAAGGTTTAGAAGATTTGCTCTATTGCAGAGTCGGAGTCACTTAACATGGAAACTGATGCGTTCTACGTTCAACACTTGATCCGTCAGCTTGGAGGCGACTCCTACATTGGACAACGTGCAATACTTTCAATTGCCCAAAGAATTTCTCTTGTGGCAGAAAATTTGCTTCCAGCGGACCCGTTTGAGGATGGTTTTACGAACATGCATGAATCACTCTTTATTATGCAAGTATTATAGTAAAATTCCCATTTACCTTTGCAATTTTGTTATTCATAGTCATTATTAAACTTGATTTTGGGCTGGTTAACTCCCACATGGAGAATTCTAGGCAGATATGATGAGGTTACTTCTAACATGCTTCGCTCACTGCAGCATTTTGCTCTCGTAGGGAATGATGAGTTGGCTCTCCTATAGCAATGGTTATCTGATTTTGTTTTTGATTTTGATTTTTCTGTTAATACCAGGATCCAGCTTATCGAATTCTTGGTATGTGACAATTTGTTAACTTGGGCAAAAGATGACAAATTTGACACTGGTATTTTATCCTCCCTGTAGCCGGACCCTCTCTTCCGCTATTGGATTGTTATACATATTTCTCCAAGGAAAATCGCAATATTTGGCACTTTTTCACAGTAAAATATCCTATTTCTCTAGGAAGCTTGCAATTTTAATGATTTTGTTTCGATGCATCTGGTAATTGGATGTATGTTTTATATTTTAGAATCTTGAATATGAAAAATATATAAAAGATTTGCATTAATGAGATTGCAGTGCTGTTTGAAGAATGGGTGGCGTCAGTACATCAGGCTCGGAAAGCATTAGAGCTTCTGGAAAGCAGAAATGGGCTCTACGTGCTTTACATGGATCGAGTCACAGGTGAACTGCAGAAGCAGATTGGCCAGGCTTCTTCTTTACAGATTCTGAAGCGAGATATCACTGACTTTTCATTCCGTTGAGATGCTTGCAACCCATTTGCCAAAGTCTCCTAACTTGAAGTACGTCGATAAGATTTATTCTCATCGCATTTTTTCTTTTTTTTTTTTCCTTGGTACTTTCGGTGCTTTGTTGGCCATGAAAACTGTAAGCGTTATCAGTGTTTTAAGGTCTAAGAAAGAGACGTCTTTGGCTTCTATTCGGAATTGAAGTAAACATGGAAAATGTGAACGAGGTTTGGACAATTCCTGCAATGTCCCCAGCCAACTTACTTGAGCGTTCAACGAATTTTCCTTTGCTGGAAAGTCGAGTGCAGGGGCCAGGGATAAGGTCCCACTACCACTAATAGATTTTACAATATAGTTAGTCGGCCGCATGTGTTGTTTCTGTTGATATGGAGGTCATGTGCTCCGTTTGACATAACTTAAATCAATACAACACGAAGCAAGTATTTTAACCACACACGCCACGTATCTTTTGTCATCATAGCCGAAAGAGATCCATCAATATAGAAATCCGCTTTCTTTGCTTAGGTCTCTTAGTTGATAAACTAGGACTTCTCAACCACCAGCTCTATCTACCAATATCTTTGGCTGTTAGTAATATCTCTTTAGTGTGATTTGAGTTATCTAAGTCACAACTGTTACTCTACCTTACTGCCATTTGTCTTGCAAACATCACTCAGACGAGAGATGTAATTTGTATCATTCTCATCAACCTTGTATTCATATCTGAATCTATTTCAAACTCGGCTCATGAAGATGTCCAGACTCCAGAATCCCTCCTGCCTAAGATGAAAAAATTGTTCTCAAATCATATTAGTCAGTTTCATACAAGGAAGCTTGGGGTTGTCACCAGGAAAAGGTCTCGCTTAGTTCCTAGAAATACTTCGAAATCATCTACTCCAGAAACTCCCGTCTCTTTTATCCGTGTAATTGGTAATGGTCACTCTGTTTTTCTTGGCTTGTTCCTGTTATAGTCTTGTCTCGTTTGTTGAACATGATTCCCAACCATCAAGCATCATGTCCAAAGTAGATGAACAACTAATTGTAACCAAGCGCTTTACATAAAGTTCACTTGGTAATATTACATAAAGCTTCAATTATAAAACTCTAAATTACTAATCCATACCCTTCACTGTTTATATGAACTTATTAAGATGCCAAAACAGTATGTGAATTGTAATATACAGAGACCATCTGTCTTATCTTATGGAGCCGATACTTTTAAGTGTGAGCAAGGACTAAAGCCTTTAAATCCAGCCTCTTTTCACTGGCCCAAATTGATCCACGGCCTCACTTGCAATGATAGTGTGATGTAAAAGTCTGTTTATGTTGACTTTGAGAGATTATTATCGTATCTCTTAAATTAACATTGACATTGTCATTTAATTTTATATTATTAATCGATTTATTTGAAATAAGTAAATATACTTTAAAGTATATTTAATATGCACAAAAGATGATGTAATTATGCAATTCCCGTTTATAGAAAAAGAATGTATTTTACTACTGTATAGGCCGGAAGGGAAATACATTAATCAATAATTTTACTTTATCTATCAATTATGTTATGTTCCCTTTTGCTTGGGACGACGAGTGATATCTTAAAAAATAGTTTTACGATGAAAAATATTTAATTATTTTCACCTAAAATTATTCAAAAAGGTACTTTCGGTTGGTGAATTGGACTTTCTAATTTGGAATATGAATCGAATCTATTATTTGCATAAATTAAGATTATACTTTTAGCAGTGGGGAACAGCATAAACATCTCACGACTGAAGTAAGCAAAATTCATCTTGACGCAGTTTGTGAATGAAAGCATCATATTCGCCACCTTTGATCCTTTTTTATGAAAATATGAGTGGTGAATGGGGAAAAGCAACTTTAGTTCTTTTTCCTTAACGAAAGAAAATCTCTATTACAGTGAAAATTGCAGATCTCCTGTCCTCCAATAAAAAGTGAAATGAATCACTTTTTGGTTCAGTAAATTAAAAAAAGTCATAATCTCATCCTTCCATGTTATGTTTAAGATGATTTGCTACATATTTGCATTCTGTGCTCTTTAATTTACTGTTTGCATTTTCCAAAGTTCGCCCTTTTTAGGCACCAACAAAGAGCTGACACATGCTTGCTTTTGTCTTGTCCATGATTTTTAATTAGGTATCACAAACAAAAGATTGAAAACGAATAAAGAAAGGTCAAATTTAGTTAAAGGTAGATCTTGCATGCCCTTTTGAATTTGTCACTGATCAAAGCAATAACCTTATTGTTTGCAGATTAATGTACTTAAAAGTTAAAACCGAAGAAATTGCTTATAAAAGATGAGGTCAGTTACCAGTTACAAGCATAATAACTCTATTCGACAACACTCCCTATCTGTCTATAGTAACCACACCTGGTTCATCACCCCTCCTGCAAATCACGTAGTTGAAAGTGAAAAGATCGAAGTTTGTAACTATTAGAATGAAGAGAGAGGCACTTGCATGGCTACTACTTGCCGTCTTTGTTCTAGTTCTTACACACTTTGTATGCGAAAGTTCTGCTACTCCTAAACACAATGAAATCACAAGGGCTACACAGCTCAAGGGTGAGTTTGTGCACAAAAACAGAAAGATACCAATACTCTTTATCTTGTGTGAAGTGTTGATGAGTCTTTGACACGGTCTTTTTGTGTATGCAGATTTATACCGATCCAAAGAAGGAGATGAGCAAAGAAGAGTAACAGGATTGGCTGAAGCAATTCAGGTGAAGAGGATTTCTGAAAAAGCTGGCAGAGGAGTTTATGGGGGCGGAGATACGCTTCATCCCCGTGCTAAGAAAAGAAATGGAGCTGACCCTTTGCTGTTGAAGTCTTCTTCTGTGCTCTCAACTATACTCAGACAAGTGGTTGGATTGCTCATTCTTGGTGTCTTCTCTTAGATAGCTATCTATATTTGCAGATTTTATATATCAGCTTATGATATATATGTTTTGATCGTTTTCTTCTCCCTTTATGTAATATGCATGTCTGGTTCTTCTTATCGAATGAATGTTAACGATGGAATTGCAGTACACACTTTTATATTTTGATTAAGACAGAATTTTTAAATTAAAATTTTATTTATGAATAATATGAAGTGACTAATTAAGAATATTTTATCGACAAATAATTACAATAATTATTTATTATAAAATAGTAAAATTCTATTAATAATTGATAAAAAGATGATTATAAATCTATTCAAAAGCACATGAAATAGTAATAATTGATAAGTGATTGTTATTTATTTCAAAAAACGAAATCCTAGACGTAGGTAAGTTGATAAAGGGTCCTCTTTTTTTTTTTTTTGATAGAACGATTGCGCTCAGCGCATATGATTGATATCCATAGTTAAAACAGCATACAGAAAAGAAGGAGGACATATCCCCCATTCTAAACCAGGCATAGAATTAGCTGCCCGAGCTATCATATGAGCAACTTGATTCGCTGGTTTTCGAACAAACGCATATGAGGTAAAAGGAAGCTCGTTAAGCAGAGCTTTACAATCCTGAATGATGATCGAAAAATATGAAG
>JANITW010000008.1:292655-303283 GCA_027564335.1 Erythroxylum williamsii | reverse complement strand
GCCAAAATGTCAAAGAGACATAACATAAATCGGACTAAATTTGCTTCATATGCTAACCCCTAATTTGGGGCGTTACACAAGCATTTTATCTTCATGAGTCACATAATACTGAACGAAGCAAACACATAATTTGACCAATTGGATCCATTGGATATGGAATCCCAACCGGATTAGTACTTCTTCCAAATAGTGCCACTCAATTCTGTCATACGCCTTGCTCATATCCAACTTAAGAGCTACTTTGCCTTCCGCCCTTTGAGTCTTGCTTTTCAAAAAATGGTTAATCTCATAGGCCACAAAGAAATTATCTGATATGAGTGTACATGGAACAAAAACACTTTGATTTTTTGAGATCAAAGCGGGAAGGATTTTCTTCAACCGACTAACAATCATCTTCATAATTACCTTATACAATGTGTTACACAAAGCAATTGGCCTCAAATCTGCCAACGTTTCAGGCGAACTCTTTTTTGGGATTAAAACAATAGCTGTCTTAGTCAATTCTTCAGGTAGATAACAACTATGAAGAAAATGAAGACAATTCCGTATTACATCCTCCCCTACAATGTGCCAACAATTCTGGTAAAAAGCTGCATTCATCCCATCCATACCAAGAGATTTATCAGGGTGAAGGCTAAATATTGCACACTTTACCTCCTCTGCCGTATAAGGTTTTAACAACATATCATTATGCATTTGAGAAACAGTCGGTACCAGAGTTTCTGTAAAAAGGTCCTTAAAATAATCCACAATAGTGTCACCAAACTCGAGTTCCAGTCCCGAATCACTCTTGTGTGATCTTTTAATTGAGTGATAAGATTTTTCCTCCTCTGCTTAGAAGCAACTGCATGAAATAACTTGGAGTTCGAATCCCCATCTTGAAGCCACAACATTTTTGCCCTTTGTCTCCAAAAAATCTCCTGTTGTCTAAGAGTTTCATGATATAATTCTTGAAATCGACGAAAATCAACCTCAGACAATCCACCATTTCCTCTTCGAGCTCTCTTCATATCGGTCTTAAGATTTGTGAGCTTCTCCTTAAATTTCCCTATTATCTCATTCCCCCAAATTGCTAGAGTGTCACTGCAGGCTTTCAACTTATCCCGCAAAGGAAACCCCTTACTTTGATTCCATATGGCCTCAACAACGGAGAGAAACTTGGAGTCTCTTAACCAAACATTTTCAAACTTGAACTTTTTAACACCCACTCGAACTGACATGGCAATAGGATCCAGAAAGATATGAGAGTGATCAGATGAAGTGACATCCAAATTACTCACCTTATAATAGGGAAACATCTGAATCCATCGAGCACGGGCCAACGCCAGATCTAAGCATTCCTCGATCTGACTCTCAGCATCGTTGCCACGAGACCATGTAAAACCGTATCCATTCATTCCCAAATCAACCAAATTGTTGTCCGCGACTGCAACCTGAAAACCCAGGAGTAGGCGATCTGGCTGAGGGTTACCTCCACGCTTTTCTGATTGATGTAGTATATCGTTGAAATCCCAAATAGTAACCCAAGGCAGAATCGATTTAGAAGCGAGATTCCAAAGTAAGTTCCATCCCTCCTCCCTTCTGTTTTGATTTGGTTCTCCATAGAAACCTGTTAGGCGCCAACCATTCATCCCTTTGATACAGATTTCAACATCAATATATCTGCGAGAATACCCAAGCAGACGAACGCCATTCTTACTCTTCCAAAACAAAGCTAATCCCCCACTCTGGCCATTGGGCTCAACACTAAACAAACCTTCAAAGCCCAACAAATTTTTAATACGATCTAGCTTTTCCCTACTACATATAGTCTCTATAAGGAAAAACATTTTGGGTTTTTTAGTGAAAACCAAGTCCCGAAGAATACAAATTGCTCGTGGGTTACCTATCCCACGGCAATTCCAACTTTTACAAGTCATGAGGACTGGCGGGCCTGATCCACAGGTCCTGCCGACAGTGCATTTTTTGAGTCCACAATAGCAAAAAGCATGTTGCTATTTTCAGGTCCGTCCTCCTCCATACCCCGAAGCTCTACCATACGCCTGCGTTTTGAGTCCAGCAAAACCACCTCATCCTTGTCCCCTATAAATGCCACATTCTTCTCCCTTTCACTATAATCCTCCACGATCTCCTTGCCTTTCCCACTACCGGTTGCAATCTTGGCATTTAAAACAAAATCATGATCTCCACTTGCCATATGGCTTCCATAATTTGCGCTCCTTCCTAAATCAGTTTTGCCAACTGTCATCGTCTCCCCCATACTCCCTGGAGTTCTAGTTCACGGTGGCATTTCACGAAGCCACTGATTGCCCATCGCAGGTCGTGAGCGCCTCATACTAACTCAGATAGATTCATCAAACTTCCTTGGGACAGTTCCTTCAGCTGAATCATAAACAACCTTGCAAAATTTCTCAGTATGGCCTAACAAACCACAAACGAAGCATACAGTAGGTAATCTCTCGTACTTAAAACCCAGAATGACCCACTCCCCACCTTGTCGCTTAGTCTTCATCTCATGTTTAATGATCTTGTTGACATCCACCGCCACTCGAATTCGCATATAATTACGTCAAATGCCAATGAAATTGTTTGGATCGGACTTTACAAACTCACCTAAAAAACTCCCGATTGTCTGCGCAACTTTTTCAGACATAAACCCTACCGGAAGTTTGTGAACCTGCACCAAAATTTAGCCTTATACAAGATCATAGATTCCGGGTGATCAATCAAACATAATTTTTAAGCAATAAGAGTTGATTATCAAACGTCCATGGACTATCATCAAGTACCCTTTGCATATCCCTTTCATGAAAAAATTGAAAAATAAATATGTTAGGATCAATATCCTTAATATAAACCCCCATAACAGGTCGCCATAGTGATGTCAATGTATCCTTCATCGACTGCGCATGAATTGGTTTCTTCACTAAAAAGCTGCCTACCAAACTCCAACGAACATCAATCACTCCTTCAATATCCCCTGCATCAATAACCACCCCTTCTTCCTATGACTCTTCAATGGTCATTTGATGACATTTTTCATTAATCATATTTATCTCCGCAGACTCCATCGAAACAAAGAAACAGGCCAGAAAAACCTGAACTTTTGAAAGATCGAAAACTACTTGTCAAACACAAGACAGAGAAAACTTGTCAACGACAAGACTACAACGGATTGACAACTTAAACCTTCTACCACTATCCTATAGTTATAATATGTTAATATTCTCAATTAATGCAACTTAAAGTAACTAGAATACCAAAAGCTTGAGCTCTTTTGTATTCTCTCATCTTTGTCTTTTCTGTACTCTCTCTCTCTTTATAACTATAGAGTCTAAATTGTTATTGCTTCAATAGTTTCTCTCCTTTTTGTTTCTTTTTCAGTCTCCACCCTCCATTGCCACAGCGAGCAGGAGCTTAAGGCTTGTAAAAGCCTTCGGGTTTAGACATGTTTTGAAGTTCAATATCATGCTTTTAATTTGGTTGCACATTTCTTAATTACCTTCTAAAAATTACTCAAATTATCCTATCCCAAGTTTATTCCTTTAAAAATCTGTTTAGAAAGACATTGTTTAAAGTATTAAACTTACTTTTTGAAAATTTGAAAGGATATAGTTTCGTAAAAAATTTTGGTTCAGTTGCAATTAGTTTTAACACAAGCGAAAATAGATAAATTAAACGCAAAAAAAATCAACATAAAAAATTTGTAATGCAGTTCGATACAACTTGTCTATGTCTGCGAGGCCCTTACACAACTTAATATTTTCATTACAATAATAGTTTTATACAAAGTTTTATTGAATTGACTCACTCAACCCTTGACACTATCTCTCGTCCTCACAACCTGTGAAAGTAAATCACACTCAGTAACATGACCACCTTGTACTATCCCCAACAATGAATTTTCTCAATAGTATTTGATAATAAATGATGAAAATAAAATAAATCAAGTGATAGAAACAATAATGAACATAAATAAAAACAACATTTGAGATAAAAACAACTCCCTAAATATGTCTCTTCATTAATGAAAAAACAAGAAGTTGTCTACCGAGAACATTGATATAGTCTTTTGATATTATCACCGGAACACCTCACACGTAGCAGAAAAAAAATCACTAATAAACATGAACGTTTCTTCACAGAAACATCATAAACATCAAAGCTGCAAAATCTACAAAAACTATTGGAATTTTCTATACACCACCACTACTACTGACAGACACGAAAGCACATACAATTAATGCCTAATCAGCCTAACATAAAATCATACCATCAACCAAGAGCAACAGCTGCAAAGATCACGAAAGTTTCTGGAATTTTCGTATATCACAGAATACAAGCAACAACCAACAAAACTACCATTAATGTGCAGCCCAAACATAATTACACAAAAACTAGAAAATTCAGCTACCAAATTGCACAACCTCAACAACAATAATCGCCAAACAACGGTCATTCAAAGGCCGAAAAGATGCAGCTGCAAAGTTGGATAATAATAACGTAAAATCAACCGCAAAATAATATCTAAGATAGCCCTAAAAACTCCAGCTTCTAATTTACCAGATGCCTATCGTTTATTCACCCGAAAGCCAATAACAATGTAGCCCCACACATTATATAAATCACAACACCAATATAGCTACAAAAATCACGCACAATTGTTGGAGTTTTTCATATGAATAACACTGTAAATACAGCTCAGAAAATCACCCATGATGGACAAAAAATGCAACTAAAAATATGGACAAAACCACCAAAGAATCAACTATCAAAGATCACTCAATATGCCAAAAATCCAACTACCAGGTCACTATGTCCTTATCTATTTTTCCCACAAAGGCAACAACAAAACAACCCTAATAAATTACTCAATCAGCATGTAAAAATCAGCTGTCCAATGTAGATAACATCAACAAAGAAATCAGTTGCTTTACATAGTCATTATTCTCAAAATAGGTAGTCAAGTTCAAAAATCACAAAATATCTACATCTTATCTACGCCAAGATATGGTGATTTGATTACAATTAAATCCTATTATAATTAATATTTTTACTTTAATAAATCTCATCTTCAAAGAATCCCACATAAGATAAAATATTGATCGTAATAATATTCCTCCAATAATTAAAATGTCCGATTATAATAATGCCTAAAATATCATAACACATATATTATCACTTTTAAATTAAAATTCACATGATTGGCAAGTAATATAAACAAATAATGTATCTTTTAATATCTTTTAAAAAATTTACACGACGAACGCATTGGCAATTTCATTCTACAAAATTGTGATACTTGCCACCACTATTTTAACTCATCTTTTCAGCTACATGTTCTCTTCATCCAGCAAAAGATCGACAAAATCTTATTTCACTGGTGGCGAAAGCAATTGATTATAGTATCCACCTAAGAGTTTGGAGATGAAGATTGCTATAAAGGATTCAACTACGGTCTACCCTTTTGAAGAAACACCCCAAACGACGTCTATGGCTGTCCAACGCAGATGTACTGCAAACAAGAGTTGGTTATGCCCAAGTTCTCTTCTTCAATAAGTTCAACAGTTCTCACAAATGCCTTTACATACATTGTTGCCAGATACCCATGGGAAGCACATTATAGTAGTTGTATGCTTTTAGCCGAAATCTTAAAGAGTCTTTAAGCAAAGTTCTTGTGCCATTTTATCCTGTGGCTGGTAGACTTGGTGAAGGAATTTATGAACAGATCATATACCATAGGATTGATTATATATACGTGGAAAAACAAATCATACATACTTGATGAGTTGTTGTTTACCACCGATTAAAGAACGTAGAACGAGTGTTTTGTCTTTTTTGCAAAACCAAAATGCCCAGCGGCTTCTCAGATCCAACTTCACACAGTAAGTTATCTCTCTTATAAACTATCATAGCTTTGCCTTTATATATCAGCGATGAATAACCACCATTAGTGGTTATTCTTCCAATATGCCGTTTAGACCCATCATGGGTGTAAAACGACATCACTTGGGAGGCTTATAAATAGGCCTTTCTAGATGGTTTTATATTCATCCCAAATCTTCTCTTCTTTATTTTAATTTCTACAATTTAAACAATGTTTCTTCTATTTTTTGAGAGAAATAAGTGTTTCTCTTTGTAAAATAGAGAGAAGTTGTAACTTTTAAATTTCATAGTGAAGTTTCTTCTTACCTGTGATTTTTATTCTAATTTGTTTAGGAATTTTTCACGTAAAATCTATATGCTTATTTCTTCATTACTATTTCTTCAATTATATTTATCTACGGGCCTGCTCTAATCCAGTTAATTTTCTTAACAAGTGGTATCAGAGCGTGGTAAGAAAATTACAATGAATTTTTTGACACAATCTGTTCGATTTTTGGGTAACGATAGTGAAAGTTGATGAATAGTAAAATAGTAATAAGAAAGGTGATAACTATTCATGCATTTATTTTGAATTAAACACTGTAACAGTCACTGTAGCTGAGCTGTAGCAATTGGATACTATTCATATACACGGTGCTTTTCGCTTATATCATACTATTTATAAATATGGGTACTATTAATGTGAAATAGTAGGAGCAAAGTTTTGCTCTTGATAGAAGCAATAACGACAAAATTTGAGATTGAGATGTTCAGTGGGAGTAATTTCTCATTATGAAAGTTGAAGATGAAGGTCATCTTGAGAAAAGATAACTGTTTTGCAGCCATCAACAAAAGCTCTGCAACATTCACAGATGATAATAAGGAATACTATCGCAAATCTTCATATGGCGTAGAGGAGAAGAAGACAACAAAGGAGATCTGGGATTATCTCACTAAGCTGTACGGGGCCAAATCACTCCATAACAAGATTTTTCTTAAGAGAAAATTGTACACTCTTTGGATGTCAGAATCTACTTTTGTGACAGATCACATCAACACCCTGAATACTCTATTTTCCTAACTCATATCATTGGATCATAAAATAGAGTCTTAAGAACGTGCTAAGCTTCTACTTCAAAGTCTACCAGATTCATATAATAAACTTATCATCAATTTAACAAATAATGTCTATGCAGACCACCTAGTCTTCGATGATTTTGCAACTACTATTCTTGAAGAAAAAACTGACATAAGAACAAGAAAGATAGGCAAGCAACTGCACAACAAGCAGAGGCATTGATGATGATGAGAGGGAGATCAATGAAATGTGGCCAAAGTGAGCACTACAATTATGGTAAGGGAAAGTCAAGAAGTAAGAAGAATTTAAGATGTTACAACTGTGAAAAAAAGGGTCACATAAGGAAGGCTTGTCAGAATAACATAAATTCCAATTCTCAAGGAAA
Source organism: Erythroxylum williamsii (assembly GCA_027564335.1). Lineage (NCBI taxonomy): Eukaryota > Viridiplantae > Streptophyta > Magnoliopsida > Malpighiales > Erythroxylaceae > Erythroxylum > Erythroxylum williamsii. The sequence goes on along the minus strand of JANITW010000008.1, from coordinate 295,955 downwards.
TTTAGTGAGAACTTTAAAAGATGATAATATCCTACATTGTGAGACAGTGACGACAAATGAAAGTAGAAAAAGATTTGTTAGTGTATGCTTTTTTGACTCGAGAGCCACTTTTCACATTTCCTTGCTTTTTCGACTCGAGAACCACTTTTCACATGACCTCTCAAAGGAAATGATTCTATCATTATGAACCTCTCTTAGGAGGATCTATATATAGTTGCAATGACCATTCCATAAAGATCACTGGTGTAGAAACCATCAAGCTGAAGTTGTATGATGGTACAATTCGTACTATCCAAGAAGTGTGGCATATGAAGGGCATGAAGAAGAACCTTTCGTCTTTAGGACAACCGGATGATCTTTGTTGCAAGGTTGAAATTGAAAACAAGATCATAAAAATAATTCGAGGAGTGCTTGCACTTATGAAGGGAGAAAAGATAGTTGCAAATTTGTATATGCTGAAGGGAGGAACTTTGCAAGAGGCAGAAGCATCAGTTGTTTCAGGATGTTCAAGTGCAATGATATGGTATCAGAAACTTGGACATGTTTGAACAGGGAATGAAGATTCTTGCTGAGCAAAAGCTACTTCCAAAGCTCATAAAGTTATCTTTGTTTTTTTGTGAGCATTGTGTTACAAGCAAGCAACATTGGTTGAAGTTCAACACATCAAATTCTAGAAGCAAATTAGTTATAAAATTGGTTCATTCTGATGTATGACAAGCACCAATTATGTCCCTAGGAGGAGAGAAGTACTTTGTCTCCTTCATTGATGATTATTCTAGGAGATGTTGAGTGTATCAAATTAAGAGGAAGGAAAATGTGTTTCCAATCTTCAAAGTTTACAAAGGGCGAGTAGAACTTGAATCTGGAAAGAAGATCAAGTGTCTGAGGATAGATAATAAACCAGAGTACACTAGCAATGAATTGGATTAATTCTGCAAGCAAGAAGATATCAAAAGGTAGTTCACAACGGCATATACTCCTCAAGATAACAGAATGGTAGAGTTGATGATCAAAACTCTATTAGAGAGAACCAAAGCAATGTTGGCAATTGCAAGCTTAGATAAGACTTTCTGGGTAGAAGTAGTCAACACCATTTGTTATATGGTAAATCGAGGCCTATCAACTACAATTGACTCAAAGATACAGATGAAGATGTAAATTGGTAAGCTAGTTGATTATTTAAACCTTCATATATTTGGAAGTCCTGTGTACGTGATGTACAATCCCTAAGAAACTACGAAGCTTGATCCAAAATCCAAGAAATGCTTATTCTTTGAGTATGTTGATGGAATGAAGGGGTATCACCTGTAGGATCTCACTGCCCATAAGGTTATCATAAAAAGGAATGTAACCTTTGTACAAAAGAAAGGAGATGATGATTGCACATCAAAGAAAGATTCAGAGACTACTATTGTTCAGGTGGAAATGGAATCCCAAACGGAGTTTAGATGCATCTCAATGAATTGCAGCAATACAGGAATAAATTGAAGCTCTTCATAAGAATAAAACGTGGGAACTTGTGCCACTACCACAAGGAAGGAAGACCATTGGCAACAAATGGGTCTATAAGATCAAGCGAAATGGTGATGATTAGGTGGAGCGGTATCGTACAACATTGGTGGTGAAAGGATATACTCAGAAAGAAGAGATTGATTTCAATGAAATATTTTTCCCTGTGATTCGACTTACTATAGTCCGACTATTCTTGGCAATATGTGTTATGATTGACTTACATCTAGAGCAATTATATGTAAAGACAACTTTTCTTCATAGAGATCTTAAAGAAGAGATTTATATGCTATAACCAAGAGGTTTTGAAGAAGCAGGAAATGAGAACTTAGGTTGTAGGTTGAACAAATCTCTGTACGATCTAAAGCAGACGCCAAGGTATTGATATAAGAGATTTGATTTTTTCATTATGAGCCTTTGGATATAGCAAACAAAATGCAGACCCTTGTGCATATTACAAGGGGTTTGGTGAAAATAATATCACTATCTTGTTGCTATATGTAGATGAAATGTTGGTAGCAGGCCTCATCAAAAATTGTATTATAGAATTTAAGGCTCAGTTGCTAGGGAATTTGAAATGAAGAACTTTGGACCAATAAACAAGATTCTATGGATGCAAATTCACCGACATAGAAGTAATAGGAAGATTTAGCTTTCTTAGAAAAATTATATGAAGAATATCTTATGATGCTTCAACGTGCAAAATTGTTGACCAATTTCTATCTCACTTCCTGCTAACTTCAAGTTATCCTCCAGTATGAGTCCTAGTACTAAAGATGAGAAGATAAAGATGTCTCGAGTATCGTATGCATTGAGAAGCTTAATGTTCGTCATGATTTGTACAGACCAAACATTGCACATGCAATGGGAGTAGTTAGTCAGTACATGGTGAATCCTGAAAGAGAGCATTGAAATGCTATAAAGAGAGTCCTTAGATACATTAAAGAGACCTCAGATGTTACATTATGTTATAGGGGATCATACTTTATTGTCATTGGATATGTAGATTATGTCATGTTGATGGCAACAAATCCACCACAGAATATGTGTTTACATTAGCTGGCGGGCTATAAGCAGAGTCTCAAAACTATAGTCAATTGTGGCTACGTCAACAACAAAAGCAGAATATGTAATAGCTACACAAGCTAATAAAGAAGCAATATGGTTGAAAATGTTGTTGGAGGAGCTCGGGCATAAGCAATAGAAGATTTCTCTATTCTGTGATAGTCAAAGTGCCTTGCACGTTGCAAGAAATCCAGTTTTTCGTTCACAAATGAAACATATACGAGTTCAATATCACTTTATTCGTGAGAAAGTGAAAGAAAGAGTTGTGTATATGTGAAAGATTCATACTAAAGACATCCTTGCAGATTTTATGACGAAAGCGGTCAACACTGATAAATTTATTTGGTGACAATCCTCTTGTGACTTGCTGGAGACATGAGCAACATGGAAATGATAATGAAGAAAGAATGGAGTGAAAATCTTATTGATTTTCAATCAAATCTTCAAATGAAATATTCTTACTACCAACTTAAAAGAGTCAAAAAAAAGGAAGGAAATCAACTTAAAATACGTCAACAAAGGCAGTCCACATGCAGGCCGAAAGAAGAAAAACAAAAAAATGGTAATTGTAAGCGATTGTCAATAACTGCAAGCCTGCCTGAGAGGCTTATAAATAGGCCTTACTAGATGGTTTTATATTCATCCCAATTCTTCTCTTCTTTAGTTTAATCTCCATAGTTTAGAGATTGTTTTTATTATTTCTTGAGAGAGTTAAGTGTTTCTTCT
>JANITW010000008.1:278559-289521 GCA_027564335.1 Erythroxylum williamsii | reverse complement strand
TATCTAATCAATTAGAAACTTATTTCTAATTTAACTTATAATTGAACTAATCAATTATCTTGGTTTAATTAGAAACTCATTTCTAATAAAACTCCTGTCTAATGTTAACTAAACAAATTAGTACTTATTCAATTAGAAAATAAACCAACAAAATTATTTTATTTCTAAGGTTATTTTAACTAAACGAATTAGTTAATTGTTTTAAAAAACTTTGCTAATTAATTAGAAACTTATTTCTAATATTTAAATATGAATAATTCAATAAGAATTAGAAAAGTATTTCCAATTTAAAGTATAATTGAACTAATCAATTTATTTATTAATTAATTAGAAACTAATTTCTAATGAAACCTTTTTTTTAATTTTAATTAAGCAAATTAGTATAATTTAATTAGTTAATATACATTAGAAAATTAATTTCTAATTCTTTATATTACATGTATAACTCGTTATAGCCATTAGCGTTATAACACAAAGATATATATACATATTTATATTATACACATCTCCTCTGACAAAACCATTAGTAGTTTTGTCTTATTATACATGTATTACAAATAATAAATGAAGAAGCAACGTGCACATCTCCTCTGACAAAACCATTAGTAGTTTTTGTCTTATCTATTACACGTTGTATAATAAGTGAAGAAGCAATGTGCCTCTTCCTCCTATGTGCACATGTATTATTGAATGATTATTCCAGAAGAAACCTCATCTTCTTCTATGTTGCGTTTCGGTTTCTGCATTTTTTTAAAAACTATTCTCTCTTCTTCCTCCTCTCGTTACGGCTGTCTCTTTGTTATAATAAAGAAAACACACTTTGCCAACACCAGTTTATTCTATGGTAAACGTTTTCTACTTGCCTATCTAAAAAAAACATGTAATATATAAGAGAAAGAAGCAAGCTTCTTTTGATCCTTACCCGTTTGTTACTTCTCATTGTAGAAGTTGGATTCGGGTTTTGAATAACAGTGAAACACTTTAACAAAAACTTTGAATTCATAACATCTAAAACTACACAGCAGATTCCAGATAAATAAAACTGTTACTAACGCAGTATACGCATGTTTCACTTTTTCATACATTCATGGATAATGTTTAGAGAGAGAAGTAATCAAGCGAGAAAAAAAAAACAAAGCATATTGTTTGTGTATCCGAAAAGAAATTGATCTGGGTGAGCTCGCATCGTCGAGTTTTGTCCCATTTGATCACATCCACATTCTGTAGGAGACGCTGTACATCCTCTAGGTCACAATATACATAGTATATTTTTTATATTTTTATTAAAAAAACTATTTATGTTAGTTGAATATGTAACCTTAATGTTCATCTTCAAAATTAAGATTGTATTTTTTAAAATCTTTAAGATTTGTATATTGTGATCTAAAAATACAGTTTTAAAATGAAAAAACGATCTTCTTAAATCTCTTGTCTACTTCATTCCCTTCTTTTATGCACAGTTCGATGGTCTACAACTGCAATACCATAACAGTTTTGTTTGTCATGTTGGCAGGTAACCAGGTTGGAATCACATTGCTAAGTCCAACCAACAAAGATGGTTTCATGCTGACTTACATGCTTGGAGGCAGAGCACATGCAAGTTTTGAAGGGAATTCGGATTTTATGTCCAATTTTACTCGATACAACTCTATCTAATGGTTGAACATGATTAAATATGGTAAAATTAGACAGAAGATCTTGGATTGAAAGATATTTAAATCTTCTATCCAATTTTATCCTATATAATCTTATTTAATCGTCAAAACGACGTCATTTTAACCAATAAATAAGAGTGTAGAGGCTGTTTAAACCAATAAATAGCAAGTTAGAGATTGTCTTGCCTTTTAATAGCTAAAATAATGTCGTTTTAACTGTCGGATAGAATGAGATAAGGTCGGATAGAATTAGATAAGGTAAATCACACAGAGAATCCTTGTAATTGATAGCAATCTAAAATTTTGCAGGATTGGTCTTGGGTAGTGGGAATAGAGGATTTGGTCCCTAACACATGGGAAAATTAGTTGGAGAATTCCCGTCCTTCAAGGCATCTTCTCGTCCTCACTTCAAGGAGATGTGATCCTCCGTACTCCATAATCTGTACCAATCCTGTGCCAAGTCATCCCAACCCTCCATTTATGTGGGACTTACATAAATGAAGGGTTGGAACGGCTTGGCACAGGTTTGGTACAGGTTATGGGATACAGAGAATTTGATGTGCACTTCAAGGCAATTACGCTGACCCAATGGCTAGGTTGTGATTTCCATCTTCAGCCATCATGTGGACATCTATAAAATAAGATGAAGTTGTACACCCTTAACATGGCTCATATTATGCTAGTGAGTGGTCAGAAATAAGCTCTCTATTTATTTATTTATTTATTATAAATAAGATAATATTTAAATTTTGCTGTCAATTTCCAATAAGGAAGTATGGAAATTTTTTAGTCAAAAGCCTAAATAAGATTTGATGGGATGACTTTGGAAAAATTAAAATTGAATCTGGGTACCTGGCCATGAAAGCTAAAGAAGATCAATAAAACAAGGTATCTGGCCACAAAAGTGAATATGGAGAAAGCCTATGACCAGCTTTGCTGGCAGTTTATTCAAGATATTCTGATGGAGATTGGATTCCCATAAAATTTAATCTGGTTCATTATGAAGTGTGTTATGACTGCTTCTCTGTAAGTTGTCTGATCTTTCAGACCCTCGAGAGATATCAGACAAGGTGATCTCCTCTCACCCTACCTTTTTGTTCTCTTTATGGAGAGACTAGGATATCTCGTTTCAAAGGAGGTGAGATGTGGGGTTTGGAAATCAATAAAGTTAAGTCGCATGGGACCTCCCATCTCCCACCTATTCTTTGCACATGTCCTAGTTTTCTTTGTGGAAGCAGAGGCTATGCAGACGAAGGTAATAGCAAGAACTTTGGAGAAATTCTGCTTAGCTTCCGGATAGAAAGTAAGTAAAGCCAAAACTCGGATCTTTTTCGTTAAAAATATTCCTAGAGAAACTATGAGGCGTCTCAATCAAGGACTTTAGGTTACCTGTGCGAATAATCTTGGTAGGTATTTAAGGGTTCCCTTGATCTACGAGCGGACGACCTGAAAGATGTATCAACACATCCTTGATAATGCCCAGAAGAAACTTGCAGGCTGGAACGCCAAGATGTTATCTCTAGCGATTTTAACCCAGGCAGTCATTTCTTCGTTGTCAATTTTCACGATGCAAACGGTTCGACTCCCGCGCCAATTGTGCGATGACCTGGAAAAAAGTATGTGAGACTTTATATGGGGGTCAACCAATGAACGTCGTAAAATGCAACTCGTCAACTAGGAGTCAGTGTGTAAGCCTAAAGCCGCATGAGATTTGAGAATTAAACATATTCGGTTTACCAATGCGTTCCTAGCTAAATTAGGATGTGATCTGCTCAATAAATCCACCACTCTATGGGTTCAGATTCTTCGAGCCAAATATAGACTAGATGCCAATCAGATACCCCACAGGATCTTCAGGTTAGGGGCTTAGGTTATCTGAAAGGGGATTTCGGCATCCTGAAAATTTGTTCTGTAGGGTATTAAATGGACTCTGGGCAACGGACGACGCATTTTATTTTGGCTGGACATCTGAGTGAACGACTGAGGACCATTAATACATGTGGCAACCTCTCAAGTTCTTGATAGTGTACGTTTCGCTACTGTCACAAACCTCATGAACCAACGAGGCAGTTGGCTTTGGCATGAGTTTCAAAAGTATCTTCCATTCACTGTTTGTCTAGAACTTACGAATTATTGCCCTATTATCAAAGATATAGGGGATGACAAGTTGTTGTGGGAACCAACCAATTATGGGGGGTTCACAGTGGCGTCAGCTTATGAATTAATTAAAGGGCGTTCCACGGCCTCCAGTAACAAGCTGTGGAAGGTTATCTGAAATGGGCAGGCTCGCAGCGGATTAGATAGTTCCTCTGGCTCGTTGTTAAATGTAAACTCCTGACGAACCAACAGCGAGTAACCCTCAATACTGTTATGGATAACAGTTGTGAATTCTGTAGGCATGAAGAGACAACTGTCCATGTGGTGCGGGACTGTCCGAGAGTGACAGCTATCTGGTGTAAATTTTCTTGGGAGGTGGCGGAACAACAGTCAGTTTGAGTCTGGATTTGTATGGTCGGAAAATGGTACCAAACTCATTCTGGATTATGTTGAGTGGATCGCAAGAGCAAGAGCGACGGAAAACTGCGTGTTTCCAGCACAACGCATCCCGTGGGCTGGACTAAATCTTCAAAGGGTTGGGTTAAAGTCAAATTTGACAAAGTAGTAAAGCAAAGATCTACAAAGGTATCCAATGGAGGTTTAATTAGAGATTGTCATGAGAACTAGTATAGAAGGTTTCAACAAAACCTCGGAAGGGGTTCGCCCTTATCTGCGGAGCTTTGGGATGTGTTCTCAGGATTTACGCTGGCCTGAGATCTGGGTTATCACTGGGTTGTAGCCGAAGTAGACTCTCTGAAGGTTATTAATATTCCCTCTGACCCACACATAATGCTAACTGAGGATACTTTTTTACATCAAACTTAAGAGGTTCATCTTCAGCATGTCTTCTGGGAAGGGAACCAATACGTCGACAGCTTGGCAAAACTTGCAGTTATATTTTGTCCGGCCTACATATCCTTCAGGAGCCTCCATTAGGCATCCAAGAGTTTTTATGCAGAGATGCGCAAAGAGATGCGCAAGGAGCGTTGTATTGCTAAGCGTCGGGTTAATTTAGTAGTTTTCTTTGTAAAAAAAAAAAAAACCTGAACGGTTTTATCCTCAGTAATCAGTTTGCGATTGCGGATTGGATTGTGGGACACGTAATCTTATCACAAGACACCGGTAAGAACCCACGCAATGATTCTCTCCGATGATTGAGTTGTAGCATCAAGTATGCTCTCATCTTCCAGTTTCTCAGCGATATGCAATAATCTCTTTTCTCTTCGTACACCAAACAAGCACCCTCCCCGCTTCACTATTTGCGACTATCTTACAGATGAAGATTGTAATTAAGGAGTCCACTCTCGTTCGCCCATTTGAACACACATCCAGTCGGCGTCTATGGCTGTCCACTATAGACGTGGTGAACACGGACAGAGGTTATATTCCTTTACTCTTCTTCTATAAGTTCGACGGATCTCCCAACTTTTTTGACCCTTTAGTGCTCAAGGAGTCTCTAAGCAAAGTTCTTGTTCCATTTTATCCTGTGGCTGGGAGGCTTGCGAGAGATGGGAATAGTAGGATCGAAATAGACTGCAATGGTCAAGGAGTTCTGTATGCAGAAGCTGCGTCCGATTCAGCTATGTCTGATATTGGGGACTTCAATTCTGGCAAGGAACTCGTGAAGGTCACTCCTCAGATTAATCGCTCACTCCATGACCTCTATTCTTCACCACTCCTTGCTGTACAGGTGCTTATGCAAATTTCTAGAGATTGCAACTTTTATGTTGATGTATAAATGTCTAAATACCTTCATTGTTATATTGGGAAGGTAACAAGATTCAGTTGTGGAGGTGTGTCATTGGGAATAATTTGGCATCACAATTTATCAGATGGTACTGGTTTTCTTAATTTCATCACATCTTGGTCTGAATTAGCTCGTGGACTCTCCATTAGCAGGCCACCACCGTTCCTCGACCGGACCCTTCTTCGTGCTAGAATCCCACCAACCTCGTCATTCCACCACAATGAATTCGACAAACCTCCGGTCATGATTACTTCTTCTACCCGAAATTCGAAACAAGCTTCAGGTTCTAGAGCCAATTCTGACATAGTACTTGATATCACTCCTGATCATATAAAAACCCTCGTGTCACTGACGGGTAACGAAGGAAGCAAGAATAAGTACACCCGATTTGAAATCTTGACGGCATTTATATGGCGTGCCGTATGCAAAGCACGCAACCTCCCTGACAATCAAGCAACAAAGATGCGTATTCCGGTCACTGCACGATCCAGATTGAATCCTCCATTACCTCCTACCTACTTTGGTAACACAATATTCGTTTGTGCAACAACCGCTTTATGCGGTGAAGTTTTGTCAGAACCTTTTGTGCAAACGGTAGATAGAATCCACAAGGCAATAAAGAAAATGGATGATAAGTACTTGAGATCAGCTCTTAGCTTCCTCGATATGACAGATGACCTGACCACCGTCATGCATGGCCCGCAGACTTGTAGTTGCCCGAACCTTAATATTGTGAGTTGGATGAACTTGCCTTTCCACGGTGTGAATTTTGGCTGGGGACAAGCATACATGCGACCTGAGGGTATATTTGAAGGCAAAGGATTCATATTAGCAAGTCCAACGAACAAAGAGGGTTTGATGTTGGCCATATGTCTGGAAACAGAGCATATGCAAGCCTTCCAAAAGATTTTCCAGGATTCATTTCAAGGTAACCACACCCACTCTATAGCTAAGTTGTGATTTTCCAACATATACCTTCAAGCATGTTTTAAAAAGTCCTCTCGGATTAATTCTGCGTATTATTAGACTTTTTCTACTCCACATATCCGGAAAATATTTACTAATTTGTTATTGTTTTACCTTAAACCATGTCTATGCTAAGAAGTATAGTTGTAACATTGTCTCTTGTGATCACATTAAAGATACTTGCCTATTGTAAATTATTCAGAAATTACAATGCGGTAACTTTACATCCTCAAAATTAAATAGCCATGCCAGAATGATTGGTCCGTTTATACACTGAATACAGAACTAGCCATAAGGGACAGGTCATATAGCGCTGGGCATGTTTTGACATGCATAAAGAAACGTAAACCAGCCGGCTGTTAAAGAGACGGGGTACTGTATTCTATGATACAGTGTCGGCGTGGCCATGCCAGAATCATATCTTTACTTATATGATACTGAAGAGGCGATAAAAAGCACATATATATATAAAGGAATCGAAGCTGCTATTTTTTTTAATATGCACGGAATAAATCTTCAAATTAATTAAATAGCTTGTAAATTATTTTAAACGAATACTTCGCATTAAAAATGTCTTATATGACAGACTTGATTGAGAGAGCGTAGATAAGAAGATTCGAACATAAGACCTTTTGATCCATACCTTCTTATTCTATCAACTCGACTATCTTACGTGAATAAAATAGGCATGGAATAGTTGAAATTAAATTGGAAGTTTGAACTCATTTCAAAATTTAATTGAACATGAAACAATTTTATGCAGCTCAAATTTAATTGAATTTCAATTGTTTTAAAAAATTATATAATTGTTTTTAAGAATAGTTTAAACTTTGAATTTATTAAAAAAGAGGAAAAATTCAAATCCTTAACAAATTAGGATTTAAAGCCCGTTTTATATTAAGATTATGTTTGTTAGCTTCATTTGAATCAAATTATATATATTCATTAATTTTATATTAAATCAAATTAAATTTGAGTGTTGTAATAATGTTTTAAAAATAAATCGAAAGTTAAATAAAAATTGAATGTTTAAAAATTTTATCTGATATTAACAATCATTAATTGGATAAAAATTAAATAAAAAATAATTCCTAATTTAAAATTTAAGAACACGCAACTAATTAAACTAGATTAAGACCTTCTTACATGTTCGTGGAGGAGTCAACCATGTTTCATTTCCTCGTATCTTTTCAGGCGCTTGAACGACGAGGCTCATAATTTGGTTGCACATGTTTTAATTCCTTTGCAAAATCACTCAATTTACGAAAAGTTAAAATTCTATTTATAAGACTATCCTGTAAGCGAATGCTGAAATTATTACATTTCTATATTTTATATATTTCGTCATGATCATTAATCATTATAGTCCAAAGTTTTGCAATTAAATAAAATAAATCAAATATTTTATTTTTGTTGTATGTAATTAAATATAAAATAAGATAATATTTAATTTATGCTGTCAATTTTGAAATATAAAATTGATGGATGACTGAAAAATGAAAACTGAAAATTTTCTCCTTTTAGTCGGCCGGTATCTGATACCGTTGCTTTCATTCTGTAGCATTTGCGCTCTCGCTCTCCCCTTCGTCGGCGATATCCGATAATCTCATTTCTCTTCGCACAGCAAACAAGCACTCGCGACGATCTTACAGATGAAGATTGTTATCAAGGGGTCCACTCTCGTTTGCCCATGTGAACAAACACCCAGTCGGCGTCTATGGCTGTCCACGATAGACGTGATGTACACGGACAGAGGTTATGTTCCTTTACTCTTCTTCTATAAGTTCGACGGTTCTCCCAACTTTTTTGACCCTTTAGTGCTTAAGGAGTCTCTAAGCAAAGTTCTTGTTCCATTTTATCCTGTGGCTGGGAGGCTTACGAGAGATGGAAATAGTAGGATTGAAATAGACTGCAATGGTCAAGGAGTTTTGTATGCAGAAGCTGTGTCCGATTCAGCTATGTCTGATATTGGAGGCTTCAATTCTGGCCTGGAACTCGTGAAGGCCTTTCCTCCGATTAATCGCTCACTCCACGACCTCTATTCTTCACCGCTCTTTGCCGTACAGGTACTTGTGCAAATCCCTTGATATTGCAGCTTTTATGTTGATGTATAAATGTCTAAATGCCTTTCTTGTTATATTGGGAAGGTAACAAGATTCAGTTGTGGAGGTGTGTCGTTGGGAATAGGATGCCATCACAATTTATCAGATGGTACTGGTTTTCTTAATTTCATCACATCTTGGTCTGAGTTAGCTCGTGGACTCTCCACTACTACTAGCATGCCACCGTTACTCGATCGGGACATTCTCCGTGCCAGAGTTCCACCTACCCCTGTATTCTACCACCATGAATTCGACAAACCTCCTGTCATGATTACCCCTTTTACCCAAAATTCGGAAGAGTCTTCAAGTTCTAAGGCCAATTCTAGCATAGTACTTGAGATCACTTCTGATCATATGAAAACCCTCGTGTCAATGATAGGGGATGAAAGAACCAAGATTAAGTACACCCGGTATGAAATTTTGTCGGCATTTCTATGGCGTGTCGCATGCAAAGCACGTAATCTCCCTGATACCCAGGCGACAAAAATGCGTATTCCAATCAATGGACGACCCAGATTGAATCCTCCAATACCGCCAAACTACTTTGGCAATGCATTATTCATTTGTACAACAACCGCTTTATGTGGTGAACTTGTATCAGAACCATTTGCGCACTCAGTAGACAGAATTCACGAGGCAATAAAGCGGATGGACGATAAGTACTTGAGATCAGCTCTTGACTTTCTCGATAAAACAGATGAGCTGACGACTATCATGCAAGGCCCGCAGAATACTGCTTCCCCGAACTTTAGTGTAGTGAGTTGGAAGAGTTTCCCTTTCCATGGTGTGAATTTTGGTTGGGGGCAGCCATACATGCGACCTGCGAGTATATTTGCTGGCAAAGGATACGTATTAGCAAGTCCAACGGACAAAGAGGGTTTGATGTTGGCCATATGCCTGGAGGCAGAGCATATTCAAGCCTTCCTAGAGATATTCCATGCCTTATTTCAAGGTAATCACACCCACCCAATGGCTAAGTTGTGACTTCCAACATCTACCTTCAAGCGGTCTCTGCTTAGAAAGGGTGATTAAAATATATAAGTATGCTATTTGGGTAAATGAGCAGAACGTAATATTAGTTGATACTTAAATATCATGAGTTCTTCTTTAACCTCAAGGTCACGATATATCTTCACTTCTCATGGACCAAACAAAACAAAGTGGCATGAAGATGTTAATTGTGCTACTGAAATGAGATTTTTATTTATACATGAGACATGATAAACATTTTCAAGTGGCACCCCATTAGCACTACACTAAGATATTACTGTATTACCAATATGAGCTATTGGTAATTTTGAATTGTTTGATGTCACTGCAATACGAATTCCTTTATATTTTGATAGACCATGCAACTTTCCTTTATCACCAGTCATATGATTTGAGCTACCCGATTCAACAATCCAACTTTTTTGATAATCAAAATGTTCAAATGTCGTTGCAGTAAGAGCTAACTCCTACAGCAAAAATCGCTTCAACGTCCTATTGTCTTTGCTTTTGGAAGTGACAGCATTACTCTCCTTATTTTTCTTCTTTGACCAACAATCTTTCCTCATATTGCCTTTCCTGTTGCAATTATAGCACTTTCCTTCAAATTTCCTATTGCCAACTTATGTAGGCATTTAATTAGCCACATGCGATCATCTGTAAATCTCCACTTCACTAGTTGTGACGATTCACAAGCGACTTACACCATGATGATTGTTATTAAAGAGTCAACTCTCGTTTGCCCATTTGAACAAACACCCAGTCGGCGTCTATGGCTGTCCTCCTACAGAAGTAATGCACACGAACAGAGGTTACATCCCTTTTCTTCTATAAGTCTGACGGTTCTCCTAATTTTATTTTGACCCTTTAGTACTCAAGGAGTCTATAAGCAAAGTTCTTGTTCCATCTTACCCTGTGGCTGGAAGACTTTCTATAGATGGGAATGGTAGGATTGAAATAGACTGCAATAGTCAAGGAGTTTTGTATGCCGAAGCTGTGGCTGACTCAGCTATGTCTGATATCGGTTACTTCACTGGTAGCAAGGAACTCGTGAAGGTCATTCCTCCGATTAATCGTTCACTCCATGGCCTCTATTCTTCACCACCCCTTGCTGTACAGGTACTTGTGCAAATGTTTGAAACTCAAAATTTGAAATCTTCAGGTTCTGAAACTAATTCCAGCGTAGTACTCGAGATTACTTCAGATTATATGAAAACCCTCACGACAATGACAGGGAATGAAAGAAGCTAGATTCACGTACAATCGCGATGAAATCTTGACAGCATTTGTATGGCGTGTCTCATCCAAAGCACGTAACCTCCCTGAAACTCAGCTGACAAGGATGCGTATTCCGGTCAATGGGCGACCCAGATTGAATCCTCCACTGCCGCCAAACTACTTTGGTAAT
>JANITW010000008.1:205205-226801 GCA_027564335.1 Erythroxylum williamsii | reverse complement strand
TTACAATATAAATAATTAAAATATAATTATTCATTAATTAAAATATTGTAATTAAAATATTATTAATTAGTTGCAATGTAATTAATTAAAATATAATTAATAATAATAATTAATTAATTAATACAAATTAACCGCATTCTACATTTCTACTTCTATTATTCTTTACGATGATAAGAGTAAAAAATGTCATATTTTATTATTCATGTGGCGTGGACAGGTGGGGTTGAAGTAACTTTATTTCTAGCAGAGTGTGATATTCAATCTTATCCACATATTTCAATTTTACATAAATATGTGCATTGATGACAGGTATTGCAGGACATGACATTTTTTTGTCATTATCCACTTACCAGCTGTATCCAGGTTTCCCAAGTCCCAACTGAGAAGCATTTATTGTCAACTAGACAGGACGCCACGTCCGGTAAGCGGGAGTTTTGACTTTTGAGTTGCTTCACGTTTAATTTGGTTAAGCAGACGGTAAAGCAAACACCTATCAGGACAGAACAGTTATGTCCTTGTCATCCGTCCTCACGTCCGAGGACGGTAACCAAACACAGCGTTATTCTTACGCCGAATTACTTTTAATAACGTTTGTTATCATTATTATTATTAAAGTAATATTGATAGACTGACTTCTACAAGAAAAATAATTTCAATTTCCTAATATAAAATGTATAAAGGATTCACTTGTCGGCCAGCTACTGTATATTTTCCTATCCTACACGACACCGTAAAGACCCCATAAAATATCATTCGAAGTTTGCACTTACCTTAGGAGTCCACTCCACATGCAAATGTAATTAATGCACACTCTCATTCTCCTTTATAAGCCATATGCTATCATCCGTTTTTCCAGCAAACCAGCAAAAACAAAACCTCACTAGTTGTGGCCATTCAATCGTGATGAAGATTGTTATTAAGGAGTCAACTCTTGTTTGCCCATCTGAACAAACACCCAGACGGCGTCTGTGGCTCTCCACTTTAGACCTATTGTTCACGAATAGAGGTTACATCCCTACACTCTTCTTCTATAAGTTTAACGGTTCTCCCAAATTTTTTGACCCTCGAGTGCTCAAGGAGTCTCTCAGCAGAGTTCTTGTTCCATTTTACCCTGTGGCTGGGAGACTTGCGAGGGATGGAAATAATAGGATTGAAATAGACTGCAATGGTCAAGGAGTTTCGTATGAAGAAGCTGTGGCCGATTCTGCTATGCCTGATATTGATAACTTTACTGCTACCCAGGAACTCGTGAAGTTTATTCCTCCGATTAATCGCTCACTGGACGACCTCTATTCTTCACCACTCTTCGCTGTACAGGTACTTGTGCAAATCTCTAGATATGCTAACTTTTCCGTTAATGTATATACATGTCAAAATAACTTAACTGTTATATTGGGAAGGTAACAAGATTTAGCTGTGGAGGCGTATCACTGGGAATAGCATCGCATCACAATTTAGGAGATGGTACTGGTTTTCTTCATTTCTTCACATCTTGGTCTGAGTTAGCTCGAGGACTCTCCGTTAGCATCTCACCATTACTCGATCGGACCATTCTCCGTGCCAGAATCCCACCTATCACTGCATTCCACCACCATGAATTCGACAAACCTCCTGTCATGGTTCCTTCTTTAACTCAAAATTTGAAACAGTCTTCAGGTTCTAAAACCAATTCTAGCATAATAGTCCACATTACTTCTGATCATATGAAAACCCTCACGACAATGATAGGGAATGAAAGAAGCAAGATTAAGTACACTCGCTATGAAATCTTGACAGCATTTCTATGGCGTGTCGCAACCGAAGCACGTAACCTCCCTGAGACTCAGCCGACAAAGATACGTATTCCCGTCGATGGGCGATCTAGATTGAATCCTCCACTACCCCCAACTTACTTTGGCAATGTAATATTCATTTGTGCTACAACCGCTTTATGTGGTGAACTTCTAAAGGAACCGCTTGTGCACACGGTGGACAGAATTCACAAGGCAATTATGCGGATGGACGATGAGTACTTGAGATCAGCTCTTGACTTCCTCGATCAAACAGATGACCTGACGAGTATCATGCATGGCCCGCAGAACTCTGCTTGCCCGAACTTTAATTTAGTGAGTTGGACGAGTTTGCCTTTTCATGGTGTGGATTTTGGCTGGGGACAGGGATACATACGACCTGCGTGTATCTATGAAGGCAAAGGATACATATTAGCAAGTTCAACAAACAAAGGGAGTTTGATGTTGGCTATATGCCTGGAGACAGAGCATATTCAAGCCTTCCAAGAGATATTCCATGCCTCATTTCAACAGTAATCACACCCAATCAATTGCAAACTTGTGATTTCCAGCATCTACCTTAAATCATGTCTCCGCCAAGAGAGGGTGATTGCAAGTGAAGTTGTAACAATGATGATAATATCCGTGGCCATTTTTAGTGGAAATTAGTGTTTATCACTATTTTAAATATATAAAAATAATATTTAAATAAAATATTTTTATTTTATAATGACTCATTATTAATATTCATCGAAAATTGACTATAATAATAATTATAATTATTTACAAAATGATTTTTTTGTGCATAAAACTCTAATTATTATTTGAGATAGTTGTTTTATTTTAATACATTAACTCTGTTAAATAATTTAGTAAATTATTACATATATTTGATTTATTAGATATGATTAAAAGGTTAATGCTTATTCATTTTTTACGCATACCTATTAATATAGGTATTGTTTGATAATCAATAATAAAAAAAATTGGGAATCAGAAGGCAACATTTATTTACTAACTTTTCGTTCGATTATATATTTCATTAGGAAATTCTACTTGATGTTTAACACTATTGCAACAACATTGGATGAATTTTGGACAAAGACCAAAATTACCTTAATACTTGGAAGTGATAAGTATGTTCATTATTGATTAAAATAATTGAATGTTTAATTTATAAGTTACCCTAATCTAATTAAAATCTGCTTGTAGGCTTGCTGAAATGAGAAATGGTCACCCCTTACAATATTAATGTTATGTTTGGTGAAGTCAACTACGCAGCTAAAGCCTTAAAGTGATGTCATGCAACACATGTTGGATAAATTGTTTCATAGAAGCACGGCCACGTGCATGTTGGCCAAAAAAGTGCACTGCAGAGACAAAATAAAAGAAATAAACACAGAAAGCAGATGCACTGCAGTTTGGAAGAAGTTTCGGTATTTGAACATTAATACTAAAATGAAAAAAAAAATCGGTGATCGCTAAATGCTTGCTTGCCGGTTCGTGCTCTTCTTGTACATAAAGTAGTAAATATTTTGCCTTTCTATCTTATATGTGGTATTGGGCCTAAATCCGTTTCATATATTTTATTTGAGTGTTATTGTGCTAGAGAGGTGTGGCCACAGTCTCAATTGGGTTTATTTCATTCTATCTCTGTTGCGCTGCCTGTTGAGTTTTTATTTGTCGCACATAATTATACTGATGATGATCTGTGTTTGGCTATCTCTATTTGTTAGGCTTTGTGGTAAAACATGAATGATTTGGTTTGACATGGTCTTAAGCATTCAACTCAAGCTATTCTTTTTCTTGCCCAATTGATGTTGAGAAATTAGACTACAGTTAGGAGACGCCAACTTGCAGTATTAAGCAACGCCCATTCTACTCATATTTTGTGACAAAAACCACCAGATAGCTACCTTAAAATCAACACAGATGTTGCTATTTTCAAAGAGTCTAGGAAGACTGGCACTGGCTTTGTTGTTCGCAATAGTAATGAAGATTGTATAGCTGCTGGTAGTAATATTTTTCCAAGAGTTTTGGATCCGTCTACAGCAAAAATTATGGGTATCCATGAGGCATTAAGCGAGGTTAAAAAATAAAACTTACATTATGTTATTCTTGAATCAGATTCGCAATTAATTATTCAGAGCTTTCTTTCAACTTGTTGCAATAAGTTCGAAGTTGATTTGATTATTAATGATTGCTTATTTCTTTGTAATTTTATTTGTGATGAATATCACGATATTCTCCGTTAACCCATACATAGGAGCAACAAAAATCGAAGAAAGCTTGAAGAATCGAAGAAAGAAAGATGATGGTGTCTGAAGTGTTGAAGAAAGAGAGAGGGAAAACATTCTCGAAATTTCAACTGAAAAACTTCTCAAAGTGTCTTACATCAGACACTCCCATGTGACACACATCTTTAAAGCATAAGTGACTCATTAATTCACATAAGATGCCACACTTACAAACACTGTCGTTTTACATGCCTAGAAGACAAAAGTAAAAGTGAAATGAAACGCAGGCAATCTATATTTAAGTCAGATGCACATTCAAACGCACAGCATAGGGAGTTCATTAAACACTCACGTGAAAGACACATAGGGAGAGCTGACTCTAGCAAGCCACATCCGAAGTCTTCATCGCCTTCAGCTATAAAACCAAGGTAGAAGACACCAGACAGTGTAGAACATATACATCACACAGAAAACTAATATCTTCAGTTCACTTTGTATTCAATCTTGAGAGTGCAAGAAAGAGAGACTGAAAAGAAAGGTTTGAGAGTTAGCTAGAGTACTTACCAGTGGTTACTAGGAGAGTGAAATTCTCTTACAAGTGATTGAAAAATTACTCAACTCTGTAACCTGTTCCATCTCTTTCCGCATTAATGAATTTCTCCACCATTGTAAAATGAAAACCTTGGATGTAGACAGTTTCAAACTATCAAACCAAGTAGCTTGTGTCTTCTTTATTTTATGCAATTGTTTTACATATGCAAAGTTAATCAAGCTTTATCAGTATTTGTGTTTGAAAGATAATAGATAAGCAGCAAAATCCCAACAGAAAGTGATATTAGAGCATACAAGACCTCCTGGTGTTAGTTTTAGGAGATTATATTAATCCCTTAATTGTAGGGATTGTGATTTGATTTAATTTAGATGTATAGTTTCCTTACATAGGTAGAAGTTTACTTATACAAAAACTCCAAGGTGTATATATTTGCATTGTACAGTACGGTACAGAAGTGAATACATACAGAAAATTTCCCAAACTTTTTCCTTCTTTTCTTCACCTGGGACAATTCTTGGACACTTCAAGCATCAAAGATTCATCAAGACTCATCAAGAAAGTCAGTAAATGAAAGTATTTTGATTCTTTATAATTCAGTAAGCATGGTAGGCAAGGAAATGAACAGATTTTCTGGTAAAGAAGACTTTATCATCTGGAAACTCCAGATGCAAGCTCTTCTTGAATCTTAATATTGTTATGGTGCCATGGATGATCAGTATGACCTAGAAATTGATCCTATAAAAAAGCTAAAAATGCAAAAGCTTGCACATTGTAAGTTAACGCTTCACTTATTACCAACAGTTATAAGAAAAATGCAGAATTGCAACACTTCACATAAATTTTGGATGAAACTTGATGAATTATATGTGAATAAGTGTCTTCCTAACAAGATGAATTCTGCTTGCCCGAACTTTAATGTAGTGAGTTAGACGAGTTTGCCTTTATATCGTGTGGATTTTGGTTGGGGACAGCCATACATGCGACCTGCAGGTATATTTGAAGGCAGAGGATACATATTAGCAAGTCCAACAAACAAAGATAGTTTGATTTTGGCCATATGCGTGGAGACACAGCATATTCAAGCCTTTCAAGAGATATTACATGCCTCATTTCAAGGTAATCATACCCACCCAATTGCTAAGCTATGATTTCCATCATCTAGCTTCAAGGAAGTCTCTGCCAAGAAAGTGTCTACTTTAGTCGAAGTTGTATGACTTATGTGATCTAAGATAAAAGAAACATGCATCTTAAACATGCAAACTTTTTATCTTAATTCATATCAACCATATTGAAAAAAGAAAAGAAAAAGAGGGAGACCATTTCACAAACATGTAAACTGCATTATCTAATGCATTAATTACAGTGTATTGTCTTAATCAACTCGATAGTGTATCTAATTAGCGCAGTACGATCTGTCTCGGAATATTTCCTGGTCAATATAATGCATACCGAGTACGGACCGAAACTAGTTATTAGCAGGGCCGGCAACATAGTAAAATAGGGCCTATACTCTTGATTTAATATAGAAGATTGACACTTTTTTTTTTGAAAGTTAAAAAAGAGGTAAAATTGGAAGTTTTTTATTTTATTTTACCTACAACCTGATTTTTAGGTACGAGATTCTAAACATCGTTCTCGTTTTTATAATAATTAAAAATGAACTAATTTAACTGATTTGGTATACAAATTGCAAATTTTGTGTATTATTATTATAAAAACAACTTGATTTATTTACTTTATAATTTTAATTAAATTTTATAGAATTTTGACTTTATTTAATTTTTAATTAATTTTATAACTTTCTAAAAATTTTAAAATAATTTTGTTTCATTACAAAATGACGCAGTTTAGTTAAACTTAATTAAGTTTGACATGTACAAGTACTAAGGATTTATTTTATGTGACAAGTTACGTTAGCAATATTAACAGAAATATTAATGCAAGAATTAAAAAATTAAAAATTTAAGATTTAATTGTCATTTTTAAGCTCAGGTTATAGTTATAAAATTATTTAAAGTTTGAATTTTTTTTAATTAACCCTTAATATATTATTGTCTTTAAATCATTAGCAAATAATGTATTTAAAATACATAATTTATGAATTATTATATATTTAACTAGTGATTTCTATGTATTTAAAGAATTAAAATTATGATTATGAAAATTTTGAATTATGTTAAAATTATAAATTATTACAACAATTATAGACGATACAAGCTTGACTATAAGAATGAAAATGAAATGGTTTCAATAATAAATTTGATTGTGATTAGAATTAATTATGACTTAGATCTAAGCATAAATCTAAAAACGAAAGAAATGAGGATCGAATGGACAATTAATCAGTGACAAGTGTGAACATCCTTGTCTTACTAGAAATGGTTCGTGAAGGTCGGGAAGTGGACACGACGTCCCATGCCTTGTCCGTACCGAGAAAATAACTAAAACCCCCATTTCACCACGGTCGTGGATGACAACTCGGTAACACCCGGTGAAGTGTGAACCTCACATCAACGATGTAAAATCCCAAAAATACCCTCGACGGAAGAAAAAAGTCAAATTTGTTTTCTTATCCATTAAGGTTCGATCTCGGCCTGTAAATCCAAAATTTCACCCACAGATACATAGTCAAAACTCAAGAGAGCCAAACAAATTCAATAATAATAGAGCGAGCGAGAGAGAGAGATTTGAACAGACAGAGACGGAACCGTAAAAGTAAGAAAATGCCGACGAGCTGCGAGATCTTCTGCGAGATCCTGATCGCCATCTTGCTTCCTCCGTTGGGCGTTTGTCTCAGGCATGGATGTTGCAGCGTACGTGTCACTCTCACACTCTCATTCTTGTAATTAGATCTGGAACTATTGTTGATTGATGTTTATTTTATTTTCTGGTTGTAGGTGGAGTTTTGGCTCTGTGTGCTGCTGACTATTCTAGGTTATTTACCTGGAATCATCTACGCGCTTTACGCTATTGTCTTCATTAATCGCGATGAGTTCTTTGATGAGTACAGACGCCCTCTTTATGCCGCTTATTAGTCAATCGCCGCCTGATTAAGTTCTTATGTATTGTAATTCACTTTCGCATGTCCATTCAATTCTCGTTTATTGTAGTCTGATGTCGAAGTTTATTGTTTACTGCTTATCTTTGCTAGATCAAACTGGTGAAAATACGTGAATCCGTGTGGTTGGTTAAAAAAGTCAAAGCGTGTGATAATAGTAATGTTATGTGTCAATGCAATCCTCTTAAAAAGTTCGCTTCTTTGCATGTTTGAGATGCATACATCAGTCTACAGTAATTTTTTGCTTGAATGAGAAACCATCGATGATCATTCAAGAAGAAAAATGTCCTCATGTTTGGCATGAAGTGGAGTGATCTTGATTACCTTAATTTAATGCTTTTTCAACTTGAAATTGGGAAATGATATGATTGGATTTGGAGAAATGCACTGTTTTAAGTGTGCAACATTATATGAGGTGCTGCAATGAAACATTTTTCAGATTAAGACATTGAAGTGATCAATAAGAAATTGAAGGCCAACTGCAAAATTGTTGAAGTCTTTGTTTTGATTCTTTTTCTTAGTTTCATCTTTGATTCACTGTACTGAGTATCTTTCCTCTCATGGGTACAGTAACTTTGTATTTAAGGATTTGGGTCCTTGTCGGGAATAGCAGCATGAGATTTAGAGAGAAACCCAAGTAGGAGGTGTCTTGATATGTTAGATATTATCTCTCATGTTTCTTTTTGTAATTAATGATATACCTAACCATTTAACAGTCGTAATTCCCATTTCATATTGATCCAGCTTTGTTTATGGATACTGTTGTGGTTCTTTTCTCCCTCACATTAAGCATTCGGGTCTAACTTTTCTTCTAAGCCTTGTGATGTCTCATCCTCAACGCCTAATCATTAGTCGCGAGCTATGACCTCCAGGCTTTAAAGGCCTGCTCCTCCAGGCCTTAAGGGCCTGGTTTAGCCATTCTTGGGAACTTATGAACTTATTGGTTTATATTTTTAGGTCCTCTTGACACGTAGGATGGCAATACTTCGTAGACTGGGTGTTAGCGGAAGTTGCACAGAAATGATATCCATGGTGGTGTAAATGGACTGATAATAGGAATGACTAGTTCCTAAATTAATCATGCGAGTCGATAAAAGAAATCATTGCACCCAAAAAATAGAGGAAAAATATGTTCAGATGCATGTTCCTTTTGTTTTAGATCACACAAGGCATACTATTTCAATTACACTTGCCATTTCACAGATATCGACGTTTGAGATCAAACTGGGATTGATATGACTGTTGGTTACACGCGGAGAATTTAGTAAACCAAAGCAATTATCTTGTAAGAATCTCCTTTATCTGATAAAGGGCATGAGTTGGACATTGACAAGACTTACAATTGCAAGATAGGCATCAGACGATAAAACAAAAAATGACTAATCAATTTCCCAAAGATTATGGATGCTTGAGGTGGGATCTCTTTCAATTTAGAGATAAGACCTCTATTTTTTTAAGAGACCTGACAGTCATTGTTATCACTTTTTTTTTTTAATCATCAATCTGCTCGTTATCACAGGAGATGTGGTTGCATCGTTCTTCTTTGATATGGTGAAGAATAATCTTAATTGGCATAAAAGCATAATGATTTAGTATGGAAGCTGAGTTGTTCTTTGATGCGGTGAAGAATAATCTCAACTGGTACAAAAATATAATGATTTTGTATAGTAGCTAAGAGCAATTCTGAGCAAGTTGATCTTTCTAGCAGAGCCCTTGTTAATCTTTTGTTTTTCTTCACGTTTGAATGGGAGATAAAGTAGGGATTGGAGCAAAAACATTGCAAGCCTGTCACCATAACCAGGCAATTTCATGTTAAACGGTACTGTTAACTAAATATGATCAAATATTATTATGTTACAGGCGAATTGAAGTCAGACGTAAATGTTGGAGCCAAGCATAGGATTTTCACGACTCCTGCAAGAGTTCCCTTTTGCCAAGATATGCCAGGTCAGTGCGACAAGTGAGAGGTTTTAACGAGCACCTTCAAGGCAAGAAGCACAAGGTCAAGCTAGCAGGATTAGGATTTCAAAAGAGTATAAAGAGCCCTGGTTTCACACCATTGCCAAGGAAAATTCCAAATCCGACTAATCCAACCTTAAATGCTTATGTCCTTGTCTTAGACCTGGAGCCAAAAGTTGAAAGACTATTCAAGTCAACAAGAGGAAACAGTGGTCAGTTTTGAAAATGCAGAATGATAAAAAGGCGGAAAACAAAAATAATGAGCTGTCTTCAACAAGAATTAAAGATCTGCGAAACTTGAAGAAGAAGAAGAAGAACGAACCACCAGATCAGAGAGAAGATAAAGTAGAAAGTTCTGGTGTGAGAATTGCCTAGTTGGTACATATTCTGAAGTGGCGATGGAGACAAGAGGAAGAAGCACGACTCGGCTTCAGGAACTTGCGTCAAAAAGGAAGAAGAGGGGGAAAACAATAATGTTGACTTACAAATGTTAAAAAAATGAAGACATGGAAAATTTTGAGAACAATGGAGCTACGCCACAGAGGGAAGACAGGACACCAGAATTCAAGAAGTTAAATTCCTTGTGTACTCTGAAGTCAAGCATTGAGGCACATCCTGAAAGCCATTCCGTCCATCACCACATATCGTGGGAGCATCTGAAGCTGATGAGAAGCTTCATACGTCGAAGCTGAAGACGAGAGAAAATGTTCTCAAGGCAGTGACGAATAATCGTAAACAAAAATACTAATGGAAAGGTTGACGTTGTCTTTGGGGTTGGCGCATAATCAATGTTCCCTTGGATTTACATCCTTTGGCTTAAACTAGTTAAGACGCCGGCAGAACCATTTATACGATGAAAACAAGGAAAGGCATAGCTAACAACCATGCATGACTCCCTGCACTAATTTCTGAAGAATTTGGCACACCAGACAAAAGATCAAGTTCAAATCTACTCTTATCTTTGAAAACTAGCTTGCTTCTGAACCACGGCAAGATTGATGAATCGTGAACAACAACGTAAGAGATACGAACTCCTATACTTGCATGTTACAAGCTTGAATGGTTCCAAATCATCGGATCACTCATCTGTGGTTCTTTGTCAGGATGCTGAAATTTGTGTTGGCCAGCACGAAAAGCTCCAATCTAACTTTCTTTCACAAGCCAAAGCAAGAGTAAAGAAACAAGCTTCGTAACTTCAAAGCATATCCAGAGAGGAAACTATTGCAAGATTCCAAACTAACTCCTAATTTACTCCGCTATCAAAAAGAAACATTTATGAAAAACCAAGCAAGAAGGAAAAATAACGATCAATTTGATGATGAGCATCGATTGTGCCATTTCTTGTATACCAGTATAAATGTATTGAAATGCGTTTTGCTTTACAAAGATAAGAAGAAAAGGTAACTAGAATGTGAAAGTTAAACAAGGTAAAGATTAAGGCGAGGACAACCTTTAATCCTCGACAAGCTATAGGAATGGCAGTTGCAATTGAAGAACAAGCTCAAACCCTCAAAGCAACTGGATCTTGCCAGGATATCTTCCTTTTCCCTGCCTGACCAGACCCATTATTAAGATTCCTACAAGCTGCCAACTTTATATCATTATGGTCGTCATTTCCACTTCTCATCGAAATTAGTTTTGGCTCATCTACTCTCACCACCCCACTATTAGCTTGCATGTCTTCTTCTTCCATCTGCAACAAATTTGATATCAGCATTAGCTCATCTGTAAGGGGTCTTCATCAATGAATTGGAAACTTCTAATCACATTAACAGTTAACTAACTACTTACTGAAATCTCATTCAAATCAAAAATTGGAGCGTTGCTTCGAACATCAGCTTCCTTTCCACTATAAATCCTTTCCCTCTGATTCAAGTCAGGAATCGCGAAAGAGCTTCGCAAAGAACTGTCCTTTTGAATGTGGGTTTTCTGCTTTTGTTTCATGCCAGTAACTGGAGCAGGTTCATGGTGAAACTTTTCTGTTTGGTTTGAATTGACGTGTGGAATTTGGTGTCGTGAAGCTGCATCCTTCCTACTAAAATTCTTTTCTTTTCTTGCACTTCTACTTCCATTCACTAACTTCTGTGATTTCCCTGAATTCCGCTTTAGGGGAGGATTCCAAACCTGGTTTTCTGTCAAGTACTTGTATCGACGCTGCAAAAATCTACAACCAAAAGATCCAATTTTATATTGAATGATCACAAGTTAAAATTTCCATTATATCTCAAAAGCAGAAAACTGATACCTGACTTCATCCAATAAGGTCAACTTTCTGTTTCTCATCATCTGCAGCTTCAATTTCTTGGCTTCTGTTTCCTGAGAAATCCTTAAACCGTTAACCAAACTAATTGCTTTGAAGTCCTTACATTAAAGAGAACAACACGATAAACTTGAGTAAAAGCTATACAGGAAAACTAATCATGTCAATATACCATGAGAAATAAAAGCTTTGCAATGAAAAAGCCGATGTAAGAAGGTTTCTTCGATAAATAAAATGTCAGGAGAGTGGACTATAAGAACTTGCCAACAGGAGAGATGGAGAACGCAAGTTCACAGTAACCATATAAAACATCATGTAGAAACACAATAAGCACGCAGATCACACAGATAAAACCCCCAAGATCACAAATCAGACATGAGACTAAGGTTCTAATCCGTGAGGAACTAACGAATAGAAGGCTAATTATAAATTTGACGATTGAAAAGGCACATAACAGAGTCTACAACGCCTTCACAAAGATTTAAAAACATAGTAAAATGACCAGAAGCCAGAAATAAGCTTTCTTAACAGCTCTTCTTCTCTAAAGCATTAATATGATACAGAAGGGAATAATTCATCTGCCTTTCATGTGGGTTCTATCAGCTATTCATTCATAATCAAACAAACCCCACGTCCATGAATTGTAAAACACGAACAGGAAACTGTAGCCTAAAAGGTCTATTTCAGGCCTTTAAGTTTACAAACGATATGCTAAAGCAAAAAAACAAAGTTCAAATCTTGTTAAATCAACAACAAAAAAAGAAAGATCCAAACTTAAATTCAACACAGTAGATCTAACCAAAATCTCAGAAAAAGAAATTCCTAGAAAATCAAAACCCAGAAAACCCTTTACCTTGTACAACTCTTCAAAGTCCTGCAAAAGACTCTGATGCTTGAATCTGGTCCTAGCATCATCGTACAAAGGAACATATGCGGAAGGAGACGACTCCATAGCAACAGCAGCAATGCCCTTCATCTTCTTCATGATGAAATCAAATCACCGATGAACAATATAAAACAGAAGAAGCAGAGGATAGAGAGAACCCCAACAGAGAGAAGACAACACAAGGAAGGACAAAGAGCGAGAAACTGGAGAAAGCTGAGAGGGTTATTGGTAAAGAAGAAGAAAGATAAAGAGACGTGGTGAGATACAATAAAAGGACAGGAAATCGGATGGTTGAGAGAAACATACAAGGAAGAAAGAGAAGAGATAAGAAGGTTCTCGCTTTCCTGTTTTCCCTGTGAAACTCTGACCAGGACAAAGAAGAAAAGAAGAAGGAAAAAAAAACCCAAAGAAGCCCACATAACTCGGTGAAAAAATTGTTTCTTTTGAGTGTGGAGACAGTGATGAAGATGGCATCTTTTGGGGGGTTGCAGGAGGGCATTTCAGACATATACTTTAGGTTTTTATTTTTGTTGTGAAGGAGAGGAAGTGAGTGAAAGAATTGTTTTTGTGAGGTGGGTTTGGTTGGAGGACAACAATTGAAGACATCTACTATCTACTAAATCAATCTCTCTTCGCCTTTCTCTCAAATTGTTTTCTTTTTTGTTTTTCCTCCCACTCCACGTAAATTTTGGTCCAGCTGGGCCATTGAAGAAGGACAGAGAAAGAGAAAGAGAGAGAGAGAGAGGAATGGTGTGGACTCTTCTTTGCGTCTGCGTGGAGTTCCCATGTTTCTTGAAACTGTTAGAGCTGGTGGTGTAAGAGAGACAAAGGAAGAGATACGGTTTTTGTTTTTTTTTCCTAGTGAGATGTTCAAAAGGGTTGGTGGGTCGATGAGATGAATGAGGAGAAACAAATGGGTTCTCTTTGTTTGTGGGAAGAGGCTGAAAAGGCAAAGCAACAGAGAAAAATGGGTTGGGACTTGGGAGGATACTGTTCTGTGATGTGTTGTTGCTATTGCAGTTGTTGGTTGTACCTTACTTTTAGGCTTTAGTTTTGGTGGTTGTGAGTGGGAGAGAGACATCAAATGCATTATTAGTTTATTATTATTGCACATACATATATCCATCTCTACAAGAAGAAGAAGAAGATGCTTTCTTCTCCTCTTTCTCTGTTTTTCTCCTCTTGGATCTTGCTGTTAAGCCAGTGTGTTTATAATTTATAAAACCCAATTTTGACTTCAACCTAAAAACAATATTTCTTTTGATATGCATAATTTTTTATTAAAAAATTCGACTCAAGTAGTTATTGGGATCTTCATCTTCTTAACCAGAAGACTTTGCAGATAATTAAGTTCGTATCTTAAACTTAAACCGAGAGGCAAACGACAAATCGTGAGAATCCTTCTTTGTTGAATTTTCAGAGCCAATTGATGTGATCTCTTTTAATGGAGGTTGGTGTTCATGTCAAAATCTAACTTTCCTTTAGAGGTCACGCTCACACAGTTAATTCCACTAGAGATAAAGACCATTATCTTATATCTATCTAGCCAAATTAACAACCTTAGCCAACTACAATTGACAGGAAAGTGGAAACCTTCCTATCCTATGCCCACCCCCTTGTAAATGCCGCAGGGCCCAAAGGGTTTTGACTGACTGCTTTTACGAGACTTCCATTCTTGGTTTGAGTGAAGCTTGGTTCTCTTCTCTTACAATTTGGTCTGAAAAAAACATAGCTCCTTAACGTGTATAGAGAAAGGAAAGGAAGACATGTAATGCCTTTTCTTTTGTCCCTCCCACTAAGTATATATTAAATTGATTCCATGATCCATGCCTTAGCAACGAAGAGTTGCATATATTATATGGGTGTGAGTATGGCATCATGTAACTGTACTGTGTGAAGATGCTTCTCTTAAAGTGATAAAACAAATAACAAATTCAGAACAAGAACTATAACTAGAACATGGCCTCTAACGCTTGAACATATAGCAGAAAACAATGGAGCTGGACAAGGAAACCTATCGTCAAACCGATGGAGCCATGTGTGTTGGAAGTGAACTCAGTCATTAGAAGAAGCTGTGAAGTTCAGAGTTTGTTGACTGCTCTCCTAGGCAATTCCTTGGAGACCTAATTACAAGAGGAAACTGATGAGCAGCTCACTTTATATGACATGTAATTTGTCCAACTTCTTTGGATTGACAATATCATAAAATTAAAAAAGATTGAAGTAATTTCAGCGTTACAATGAGGTTCCCTTAAATAAATCAACAAAATCTTACATTACAATAGGCAAAACAAAAGTTGCACTACATACAAGTCCCAACAACTATGTTACAAATTCCCCCTAAGCTTCGAAGTTGTTGACAAGTCCTGAGTTGCTTCCTTTGCTATTACAAGAGCTCGGATTTCATTTATAATGTTCGTTGTCAGTTGATATTCGTTTGTCACCAGCCACCCATGAGTATAGCCTGCGGTTTCTCTCCATCCACAGCTTGCAAGTTGTGATAATGAGGGCTGCTTTATAGCGTTTGTTGTCCTTCTTTTGCTGCTTAGAAGTACGAATGAGCAAATTCAATGTGTCATTCAAGTGATAAGAGGTGTAGTAAGCATCCAGCTTATGAAGCAATTGACTCCACACAGCTTGTGAGTAAGTACAATTGAAGAAAAGGTGATTTCACTCTTCAGCTAATAATTTACATAGCTCACAGATAAGATCAAAGCTTCCATGCCATCTGTCTTTAGTGCTTAGACGGTTTTTAATGACTAGCCAAGTAATCATCAAGGCTCGGGGGCTTAGATTGTTCTTCCAAAGAAGTTTGAACCATGGTACCATTTGATATTAAGGAAGAAAAAGACTATAGCAAGTTTTGTTAGTGACTATACCTCTAGGTTTTGGTTTCCAGAGAATCATGTCTTCATTACAGCTGTTATTGATCATTGGGAAGTATTGACAAAGTTGGCTAAACCCTCGAAAATGGCCAGACCAACTCCCTTTAGAATTGAGAGATGAGACTTTGACATTAACGCCTTTGGAAATGCCTTTGGAAACGAGCTAGTTCTGTTATGTGAATTAATGAACTGAAATTAGTCCAATTATCATACCACTGCCATATCTTGTCCCCTTTTCCCAGTTTGTGATATATCCAAAGGTAGATGATCTCTCTAGTTTTCAACATTTGTGTAAAAATCCAAGAACAACCCCTAATCCAAGATCCAAAGAGCAGTTCTGTAGATGTGAAGTCTCCAAATTTTCTTACATAGGAGTACTTTTTGCATGATATTGGTAGATAGAATTCCTAAGCCCCAACCTCCTCCCACTTCACTTTTTCCTTCTTAGCATTTTCCATGAAGCCAAACCAAAGGAATGCTTTTATTCTCTTGTCCAACTCCTTGATCACTCTTTTTGGTAGAACTAGATGATTGATCCAATGGATATGTAAGTTTCTAAGTACAGAAATTATAAGGGTAACTCCAGCCGCCATTAAGAGGATTCTGCCAGGCCAAGATTCAAGATTTTAGATTTGTATTTTTCCAGGAGAGCAATGTAGTCAACATTAGTGAGTTTAGCATGAGAGATAGGGACTCCGAGACATGATAATGGAATTGAATGTAACACCATTATCAATGCTCTTGCAAGACCAAAAGAATTTGTAACATCTGAGGAACAATAGAAACTGCTCTTATGAATGTTAACCTTCAATCTAGATCATCTGGAGATTTAGATTTGAACTAAATAAAGTAGATATAATTTTATGGAGATTTAAGTTGTATTAAATTTGAAAGGGTAACGCAAAATTTTGAATTAAATTGTTCGAATGACTTCAATTCTTTTTATAAAATGATATTTTTATTTAATTGTTTTAAATAGCAATATTGTGATATATAAATTAAAAAATTACAACTTTAAAGCAGTCCAATTCATTAACATAAAAACAACAGCAATAATAATAATAACGTCCAGTAAGAATCTCACTGAAAAGTTATGTCTAGAGATATCTAGTAGTACACAGCCTTATTCCTACTTAATACAGAGGTTATTTATGATATACTTACATGTAATTCAAAATAATGATAATATAAAATATAAATAAACGCATATAAATAAAACTATAAAGCTATGCAATGCACTACATAATACAATGCATAAAGAAATTGGTAAAGAGTAAAAAAAAGTAACTAAATACACAAACAGGGAAAAAGACAGACACAAGAATAAATCAAAGCATCAAATACAAGAAAGCAATTAAACTAAGTAAAAAAAATATAATATAAATAAAACTATAAAACTATGTAATGCACTACATAATTCAATGCATATAGAAACTGGCAAAAACAATAAAAGGTAAAGTAAGAAACTAAATACACAAATACGAAAAAAAGACATGTTCAAGAATATATCAAAGCATCCAGGACAAGAAAGTAATTAGATTAAGTAAACAATAGATTTAAGCTAAAAAATAAGAGAAAAGTATTACTTAATCAAAAAATTTAAGCTAAATATAAAATGAAATATTTGAAGAAAAATATTTAAAAGACTAAGAAAATGAGAATAACATCTCTAAGTGAGATTTTTTATCCGTATTCTAGCACGCTATAGTTTTTTATTACAGGACATGTCTTCAGTAAGTTCCAGTAGAGCCATAACGTTCATAATCACTTCCCTCAAGTTTTTCTTAGGCCTTCCTTTTTTTTCTCTTACAGTCTCTAAGTATTTTTTTCTTACATCTTCTCACTAAATTATTATAGCGTCTCTTTTTAATATGCTCGAACAACCTAAACCTCGTCTCTTTTAATTTTTCATTAATAGTAGTCATCTTTAATTTATCTCTTATCATTACATTTATAACTTTATCTCTTCTAGTAAGATTACACATCCAATGAAGCATTCTCATCTCTATCTCATTGGCTTATAACCATGTACTTGTTTGATAGGTCAATACTTCACCCCAAATAATATAATTGGCCTAATCACTAAATGATAAAATTTACCTTTAAACTTGAGCGATATTTTCTTGTCACATAAAACTCCTATTGTACTTTTCCATGTAAGTCACTCTGATCTGATATGGTAGATTATGTTTTCATCTATTTCTCCATTGCTTATGATGTTCTAGAATACTCCTTTGATGATATAACTTTTAAACTAATCTTTACCTCCACATCTGGAGCTATCTTATGGCTCGAAAAGTTACAATTTAAGCATTGAATTTTAATCTTGCTCAATTTATAAGTTCTTCAAATCTAACATATCCTTTCAACATCTTCGCTTTATAGTGATATCCTTTTTGGACTCATCCACTAAAATAATACCGTTAACAAATAGCATAACAAGGCATATTCTTTTAAATATTCTTAGTAAGCTCATCAATCACTATTGTAAACAAAAAATGACTAAACGAAGAGCCTTAGTGTGACTCAATATTAATAGAAAAATTTTATATATCTTCTCTTAGCGTCCTTATTATAATCTTTGTCATTTCTTACATATCCGTAATAAACATATATATAAGTCACATACACTCACTTAAGCTTTAAACACCTCGGCACGATTTCCGTAAATACTATATCATATACCTTCTCTAAATCAATTAAAACCATTTGTAGATCACTATGTCTTTCTCTATATATTCTATTAATCTTCTAAAAAATGTAAAATTTATGTCATGACCTTCTTGGCATGAAAATAATTCATTAACATACATAATTACAAATCATAGTGGAGTTTGTTTTAAAGCTTAAAAATTTTAACTCTTTATAGATTCACATTTTTAAAGTATATTTATATAATTTAAAATCAATATCTTTAGCATTAAAAATATTATTAATAAAAAATTATTTCGTATTTGTTAATCTTTTAGTATAAATTATTACATAGCTAATTGTTGAATGATTGAAAGTATTTATATGGATATCCTTACGATATATATCAATTATTACACAACAATTCACATAAAAAATAACTTAAAAATATTTAACAAAAATCTTTTTTAATATTTTTAAATAATTTTAAAACACATTAATGTGTTATAAAGATGCAAAAATTTCAATGTTTTCATTTCATTTTAATATAAAAACATGTCAAATGAATTTTAATTAGACCACACGTTATATATATTTTTATAAATTAAGTTAAATTGAGTCGTGCAATCTGATTGAACATTCATTCCAATACAATCCAACACTCCTGTCATGTTTTGGCTGCTTTGGTTTTTCTCACTGACAAACTTTGAACCGATTTAATTTGTTCTACATAAATCCGTTAAAATGTCGTCTTCTTAAGTTAGGATTGCACATTCGCCGATAGATTTGACAAATAAATTGAGGCTAAGCCCAAAAATGTTCTTCTTCTTTAGATAAAGGCTTAATTGGGCTTGATCTGGCCCAATAATTGGACATATTCACATGAGCTTCTTTCTTCCTCTTCAGATCATAATTAGATACCCAATGCATTTCCTTGTTTTCTTTTAAACTGTGAAGAGCTACAAGATTTTCACAAAATTTTAAACTATATTATGATTTAAAAGAGTTAGTTAAGCAATTGAATACAATTAGATAATTAAAATAAACACTTCAAGTTTGAAAAGAATATTCCTTGAAAATAATAATATCTTGTTAAAAAATTATTTAAAGAATTTAATTTACAGGAATCAATTAAATACTAAAATAAAATCAGATAATTAAAATTGTTAAAATTATAATTAAAATTTTAAAAAATAGTTTCTTATTAAAAGCTTATATTTTTAATTTAGCATAGATACATGTTTTAATATTTTTATAATGTATTTTCTTATTATATTAGAATCAATAAAAAAAATTATGTTTTAGTATATTCCTTTATTAACAAAAATTTTAAATTGATTGTTTTAATTTTAAAATAAATTATATTGAAAATATTATTTATATGATACAAATATATTATAAATTAAAGTTATTGGGAATTTTTAAGATTGTATAATTTTAATTATTTTTTAAAATATATAATAATTCATAAATTGTTGAATTTTAATAAAAATAAATATTATTATTTTCTGGGGAACAAGAATTAATAATTTATTTCTGATATAAACAATTTTCTTAAAGTTGTTATGATATTATGTAATTTCAAGTAAAATTTTAAAATTTAATAGTGCCTTGTAGATGTCAACGCAAAAGAATTACTGCTCGTTCATGCATCTTAAGCTTCCAAATTATAATAGTTTTCTATTTTCTTCATAGGTTGGTCTAGTCTAATGTCAATTGTAATCAAATTTTGTTTTTCATTTTAATAATGAACTTTTTTAATGATATAATTTATAATGAAATTGATGTTTATAACTTACTCTATGTAAATGTGAATGTTTATTATTTAATAAGATTATTTTTTTTGTCAAGGGCAAAAATATTATATGAAATAATTGAATTCATTTTGATTGTGTTCCAAAAAGTGTAATTAAATTAAATTCTAATATTAATGAGTTTGTTCAAATTGAATTCAATTCAATCTCATTAATATAATTAAATCCAATTCGTTGATGAATTTAATTCGAAGCCTAGGAAAAAGTAATACCATATATTGAAGATTATTTTATAAATTTATAAAATCTAAAAGTTATTTTATAATTTTAAAAAATTGGTGATATTTTAATTCTAAAATTAATATCAATAATAATCAATTGAATTCCCTCTATTAGTAGTCTTTGTATTTTGACAATTCCTTGATAAAAAATTTGTTTCTACTTTGCTCAAATCCTTTGTAAGACATAAACATGATAAGTATTCAAAGCACTAGCATATTATTCTTTCCCTTATCTCATTAGAAAACTTTAAAATATCTTATTAATTTAAGATTAAAAAATTCAGATATAACATTTATAAATAATAAATAGTTATCCTTTTTATTTGAAGTTTAACTTACCAGTTATGATTAACTAAAATTTAAGTTTAAGTTTAAACTTAGTAGATAGACCAATAATTATATTAAAATAATTAAATAAATGAATAAGTATATGTACATTGCTTTCGTTAACTACAATGATTAGAATGCATATTTCTGATATTAATAAAGAATTTTAATATATAATTATATGATTATTTATATTTGCATTTTATTATTATTATTCATGAAAAATTTTTTGTCTTTCCACAAGTGAAATGACGTTTTCCTTTTTGCATAATCCTTTTTTATATATTTATTTATGAAATTTATTTTTGTCTTTCCACAAGTTAAGAGACGTTTTCTAAATCCAGGATATTGATTACAACAACAAAAAGATTTATCAATCTTATAAATGTCATGGATCCTAACAAATCTAATTAAATTATGGTTTAAATAGTTTAAAGCTATAGGTCGATAGTTTATTTGATAATAATAACTAAAGGTGCCAAAAGTTCACATGAAGGCATTTTCATTATTGAAAATCCATGTTTGTAAATATACCATGTATTGTATAAATGTGACTAATTAATCAAGATTTTGTGTAAATGGATGTTAAATTAGTATCAAAAGTCATCATCACCATCATCTACACTCGGTCGAAATCCTGTTGAGCCGTGGGATTCACAGAAACTCAATAGTACGTAACCTTATGCCTATCTAATAAAGAGACTATTTCTTATAGACCCACATGCAATATATCATGAAGATATTACAAAATTAAAAATAGGTGTATATATATGCCAAAAAAATAATAAAATAAAATAACAAAGTAAATAAGTCAAATGAACATTAAAAATGTAATAAAATAACTAAATACAAAAATACAAATAAATAATAAAGAGAAATAATAGTAAAATTAATAATAAAAATAAGTAAGGCAATACAAAAATAGCGTATATACAGAACATTTCAAATATTAACAATAAATAGTAAGATAAGAATACATATAAAAAAAGACCCTTA
>JANITW010000008.1:182135-193272 GCA_027564335.1 Erythroxylum williamsii | reverse complement strand
AAACATCATAAAAGCCTACCAAAAGAATATTAAACATAAATAATTAACATGACAAAAGTGCAAGTTATCAAGTTGTTACTTAAAATATACACAATGGTAATCGGACTGGGTCGCTGGGACTAGACATCCAAACGGATAACCGAGAAATTAATAATCCGGACTAAACCTGCTTTGATATCATATTGAATTTTTTAATATAGGCAGAGTGTAGAGTCCACTAAAAAAAATAGGTTTGGGTCAACCATTTTTTAAATAATTAGAACTAATTGTTTGGATAGTTAATCCTTACCACTTATAAATCCTTTAACATTTTTATATTTAGTCAATATGGGGAATTCTAACATATAATGCTTGATTCCTTCACGTTAATCTTCCATCTTCGGCTTGCTCCCTGAATTCACAACAGAATACATGCATGCATTGTCAACGCTATTATTCAAATGTCAACATATATATTTAGCCTTAATTTTCTACTAGAATCATGTAAATTAACAATATGTAATTATTTAGTTGATTTTGTTTCAATAATTGGAGTCGCTTAAAGTATATAAATAAATGGATGTATATAACATCAAAGATGCAAAAAATACACAGGAAGTCTTTCGTCATTTTTTTTATTACAAAGGAAAAAGACACAATACAAAAACTAACTAGCCGCTAGCTCTGGGGTATTGAACACCCTGTTGGTCCTGAAAGAGGAGCTCCATAAGGAACATGGGAGGTTCTGGGAGATAACGTATCCCTGGGTCAGTGCGAACAGCGAGCGCTGCTAAAAAGTCTGCACACTGGTTCCCTTCCCGTGGCATGTGCTGGATCTGTACTTCCCAATCTCGCCTGAGTAAATCCCTGGTACCTGTCAACAAAGAAAAATTCTCAGGAAAATTAGGTCGGGACGAAGAGAGGATATTAATCATCTCTAGGGAGTCGGTTTCGACAATGACGCGTTGATATCCCAAATCCCAAGCCAAAAAGAGCCCTGAGTGGAGGCCCCAAAGTTCAGCAATTTGCAGCAGGGATGCAGTGCCAATATGTTTGGTAAATCTACCTCACCAGTGGCCGATGCAGTCACGAATAAGATCCCCTATGGTAGCAATGGATGACTCGGGCTGATAAGCTCTATCTGTATTGAGTTTAACCCAGGGGTCCGGTGGTTTAGGCCAACTGACGAGGTGACCTGTAGAGAGCTCTGGATCCGGAAATACACAGTGCTCCACTGCGCCTGCTCGGGCTATCCACTCAACGTAAGCCAAAATAGGTCTCGACCCATTCTTTGACCATGCGAAATCAGCATAAAAAAGGCTCTTGTTTCTCCAGGTCTAAAGCATCCAACATGCTACTCCAAAGACAGTAACCCACAGGTCGTGAGTACTATGAGGTGGAACCAGAAGGTTGGATGTAACTCAAGCAGTCACGTGGGAGTCAAAGTCCCCTTTTTAAAAGGAAGTCAAAATTTAAGAGTTTTTCTTCAACCCTTTCTCTGCAGCATTCTTTCAAACATTTAGGAGGGATTCTTAAATTGCTTCAAGTACATTTTTTCATAAGCCATATTGATTCTTCATTTGAGGAGATTTCAAAACTACAAAAAACACCAACACTGCCCTAACGCACACCCTCATGCACCACCCAAAGTTTCGAAG
Source organism: Erythroxylum williamsii (assembly GCA_027564335.1). NCBI lineage: Eukaryota > Viridiplantae > Streptophyta > Magnoliopsida > Malpighiales > Erythroxylaceae > Erythroxylum > Erythroxylum williamsii. The sequence goes on along the minus strand of JANITW010000008.1, from coordinate 191,635 downwards.
CTCAAAACCCTAGTTGCAGTTGTTTTTGAGAAAGAAGACAAATCTAAATGATGTTATTTAGCTTCCAAGCAAAATAACGACGTTTAGTCACGAAAGCTTAGAAAATTTGTGGAGCCATGTTACTTACCGTGTGATATAGCATCTTAGTCAACGCCAAGTCATCTTGTAAAATGCCAATATACATGTCAGTTGTCACGCGTTGTCGAACTCATTACCATCTCAACAAATATTTAACACATTAACTTTCCACGTTTTGCTACCGAATTTGTCCACGTGTCAACATGGTTCTCTTCCTTATTTCAATTCAAAGCCATCGGTTCACTTTGGTTTGGTTTAAAAGAAGTTGACTGAAATTTTGACCATTAGGTTTAACATATTTTTATTTGGTTTATCAATAAATAAGACCGATTTCTGATGTTGTCAAAGTTTTGAATTCATTTTTGAGGTTAGAATAATCAATCTTCATCTCTATAAGTAAGTTTTCTCGTATTTTATTATATACATTCACTATAGCTGCCTCTAAACTTGCCCCGTACATTCCTAATCCTATTAATATAATTTTTGATGGTTCAACCTATGATCTTTAAGATGAGGAAATGTGTAGCCTTCTTTAGAGAAATTCCTTTGGTGTATTATTACTAGAAAAATGCCTAAACCCACTAAAAAAAAAGATGACAACATTTATGTATTTATTGAACAATTAGTAGCATGGAATGAAAGAACCATCAAATCTTAACATGGTTTTGAAATACATGTGCTGAAGTCATCAAACTTGACTTTCGATTTTTGACACAATATAGGAGGTATGAAATTTTTTGAAAAATCGTTATTCTATTTCTAATGATCTCCATTAATTTCAATTGTATAGTAATCTTCACCGTATATAACAACATCCTGGATAAATAATGCACAATAATGTGTCTTAATTGCAAGAATTTTGAGATCAACTAGCACTTAGTGATCCTACCTGGCCTAGTCTTGATGCTATAATGATCTACACAAGACTTTAAGATTGTTAGCATATATGGCATTTACTGGTGACTCTCAAAGATGAATTTGAACTCATTTGTAGCATTATTCTTTGTAGAGAAACCCAACCCAATTTTGACATTGTAATTAAGGAGCTCGTCTTAGAGGAAAGTTGTCTTAATATGCTCCTTAAGAAAAAATTGTCCCATCTGCTGATGTTATTCTTGCAACTCATACCTCTTTCTTAACTTCTCGCAACTCAGGTAAGAAGTTTTATATAGGATCTTGCAACTACTGTAAAAAGCTCGGACTTCACATTTTTGAATATAAAAAATAACTTAAATGGAACTTTGGGTAAGGTAATTCTTTCAAGACTTTTCAGCCTGCTTCTACTGCTACTACTACCATTGAGGGGCCAACAAAAAACATCTCTCCTAAATTTTCTTTAAAAGGACTTTCACGCCCTTCTTGAACAACTTCAACCAGATTTTGTATAGTTTCCTCCTTTGGCCTATTTGTCACATCAAGTACTTCAAATTCTTGATATCTCGATTCTCCCCGTTGCAATCATTTGACCTCTAATTCTTCCATTCTTGAATCTTTAACAATACCATCTGTTCCACACATTGTTCATACCATCAATAATTCTACTATATATATACAACATATAGGTATTGTTCACACATCCAAATTTCATTTGCTTGAAACCCTTTTTGTTCTTAAATTCTCATTAAATCTCATTTCTATTGGACAATTATGTAAACTTGATGTAAACTTATCATTTTTGAGTTGTGGTTGCATTGTGCAGGATCCAAAATGGGTGAGATCCTTAGGAAAGGACATAAGGTTAAACGAATTGTGAGTTTGCTTCACTAAATATTCTTTCAAAGTTTATTGTTGGCGTTGCCACTTCTCATTCGTGGCTCACTCACTTAGGTCATCTTTTTGTTTCTATCTTTAATCTCTAACGGTACTATAGGTCATATTATTAAGATTGAACATTTTGATTATGTCCCTTGTCAACTATCTAGAAGTCATACTTTACCTTTTCTCCTAATGATTCTATCTCTTTAACACCTTTTGATCTAATTAATTATGATATTTGGGGTCCTGCACCTCATGAAAATGTGGGCGGCATAAGATATTATGCAATCTTTGTTGAATATTTCAGTTCTATACATGGATTTATCTAAGGAGACATAGATTTGAACTATTCTCTAGTTATTCTCATTTTACTAATATGATTTAAACTCAATTTTTTTGCAAGATTAAGGTATTTAGCATTGATAATTTCATAGAATACAGTGATACAAAAATTGTCAACTTCTTTAATCAACAAGAGACTATCATTCAAAGATCTTGTCTAAACAAATATAATCAAAATGATTGGACTAAACGCAAACATAAACATATTCTTGACAATATTTAAGCCCTTCTTATATCTTCTTCTTATACTGAAATCCTTTGGGGAAAAGCAACCTTTATTGTTATTTATACTATCAATCATATTCCTTTTCCTATCATAAGTAATAACTCTCCTTATGAGTGCTTATTCAATGATGCTCCTAACTATTAGTCCTTTAAAGTTTACGGATGTGTGTGCTTTTTTCTATTACATCCTCACGAGGATACTAAACTAGAACTAAAAGCATACTAAGCTATTTTCTAATATATGTCATAGAGCACAAAGTATATAGATATTGAGATCCATTGTCTTAAATACTTTAAATCTCTCAATGTGTCACTTTTTAGGACCATAAAGTGTTTTCCAGAATATCAAATTTTGAGTAAGCGAAACCTCACACAATTTATTTTGACCTTAACATATCTTTGTTTCCTGATATTTTGTATGTAGGTTTGTCTTATAGCTCTAATAGTTTAACATAACTAACACCAGATTTTATTGTATCTTCTCTAGTTTTGAATCCTCAACTTTCAACAAATAGCTCTTCCTTTTTTATTCATTCACTAGAATCTACCAAGTCTCAACAACCCCTAGTCAATCCTCTCGAGTAAGTCAACCAGCTATTGGTTTTAAAAAATTATGAATATCATAAAAATAGTATTGTTTTTGTTTACGTTTTTTATTGTCAAATTTACTTTTAATTAAATATATTATTTAATGTTAATTTTAATAAAAGTTATAAATAAATTAATTTAATATTAAATATTTAATTAACTAAAATTAATTGTTAATAAAAATTATGAATAATTTAATTTAAAGTTATATTTTGTTATTTAATCAATATTATATAAAGATTAAAATACATTTAATTAATTAAAAATAATTTATTTTTATATTTTATTTAATAAATAATTATCATCGGTAAAAAATATAATTACATTAATGTTAATAATTAAAAATAATTTTATTTTTATTCGATGCAAGCTAGAAAGAGCATACCAGGAAAGTTGATTCCTTCCCATCCAAAAGTGACTGTTGATCCTAAATAATACAAATAGAACTTTGATCCAAGATGCCAAGAATGATCTTGATAAAAGACGCATTTTGCGTTTTTTCCATTTCTACCTAAAGAGTCACTCTTTGTAGCTTATCATCTGTAGGCTTGTAACTTTAATACGCTGTTGTTTTAGTTAGTCTTCAGAATTACCTAAACGCTGCCTTTTAGATGTTTGGCTTGTCTTTGATATGGCCAAACAACCAGCGTTTCCGTATCTTGGTCTTTTTCTGACTCTGTCTCTCTGTTCTCGTACTCCACGGGCTGCCTTCGATAGTTCAGTCTATGAATCATTTCTTCAGTGTCTCAAAGAGAATACAAGCCCTCAAGACCAAATCTCAGATCTCGTCTATTCTCAATCTAATCTATCTTACACTTCAGTCCTGGAAGCCTATATCAGGAACGCACGTTTTAATGTATCCACAACGTCCAAGCCACTTGTCATTGTAACTCCCAAACAGATACCCCATGTTCAGGCGTCTGTTGTCTGCACCAAGAGGGTTGGTTACCAACTCAAGATTCGAAGCGGTGGACATGACTTCGAGGGAAATTCGTACGTTTCGGACACGGCCTTTTTCATTCTTGATATGTCTAATTTACGTTCCGTCGAAATCGATATCAAAGATGAGTCTGGTTGGGTCCAAGCTGGTGCTACACTCGGTGAACTTTACCATAAGATCTGGCAGAATAGTAAAGTTCATAGCTTTCCAGCCGGCGTGTGTCCCACGGTTGGTGTTGGTGGGCATTTAAGTGGTGGTGGTTATGGTAACATGTTGAGACAGTATGGTTTGTCGGTGGATCACGTTGTTGATGCTCAAATAGTTGATGTTAATGGGAAGCTCCTAGACAGAAAAGCTATGGGGGAGGATCTTTTTTGGGCTATTCGTGGTGGCGGAGGTGCGAGTTTTGGCGTCATAATCTCGTACAGGATCAAGCTTGTTCCCGTTCCCGAGACAGTTACTGTTTTTAGAGTGGAAAGGTACGTTGATCAAGATAACGCAACTGATGTTGCTTACAAATGGCAGTTGGTTGCTCCAAAAACAGACGAGAATCTGTTCATGAGGATGTTAATACAGCCAGTGACATCCAAGGCCAAGAAAGGTGAAAAGACCATCAGAGTAACAGTTATAGCACAATATTTAGGCTACGCCAATAGTCTTCTGGCTTTGCTGGGTAAAGAATTTCCTGAATTGGGACTGACGAAGGAGGATTGTCTGGAGACAGATTGGATTCATTCTGTCGTATGGTGGGCTAATTATGACATTGGAACATCTCCTGATGTACTCTTAGATAGGAATCCCAATTCTGCCAATTTCTTGAAGAGGAAATCTGATTATGTTCAGAATCCCATATCTAAAGATGGGTTGGAGTGGCTCTGGAGCAGGATGCTTGAGTTGGGGAAAACTGGGTTGGTTTTCAATTCTTATGGTGGGATGATGGATCAAATCCCTGCATCAGACACTCCATTTCCACACAGAGCTGGGAATTTGTTTAAGATTCAGTACTCCGTTAATTGGGAGGAACCTGGAAGTGAAGCAGACAAGAACTATATCAATCAGATAAGAAGGCTTTACAGTTATACGACTCCATTTGTGTCCAAGAACCCGAGGAGTGCATACTTAAACTACAGGGATTTGGACATTGGAGTAATGGGTCCGAGTAAAAACAATTATGATGAAGGGAAAGTTTATGGACACAAGTATTTTAATGGCAATTTTGATAGGTTGGTTAAAGTGAAGACTGCAGTTGATCCGGAGAATTTCTTCAGGAATGAGCAGAGTATCCCTACTCAATCAAGTAAGGCATAGAATATTACTCAAGAATTCAGTTCATACTTATCTTACGACCAACTTTATCGGATGCCTTTTACCCACATGAATGTGCTCGTCAATAAGATATGCCCATTACCCAACTGTACAAAGTTTAATCATGTACTTGTGCTGTATCAAAGTGAGCTATTAACTGTATAGAGTCAAAACACATGGAAGTTTCTAAATAAATGGCTTCAATAACTCAACATGCTTAAGGAACATGTGATGTTACTAATCTAAAACCTATACAAAACAAGAGCCTGCGAGCCTGCTTTGATACACCCATCCATATCCATAAGTGTTTTCCACACGTTCGGTATTGGCCAAGTCATGGTAAAAAGAGTTGTCTACTAAACCTTGCCCTACTAGTCGTTTCCTGCCGAATCACTAATTTCCACAATTAACCCATGTGGTGGCAGCTCTAACAGTTGCAAGGAGTTTTCTGCATGACATGCGTCCATAACAATGCTAACTAACCAAGAGACAGATCGATCTGTTTTATAACATTGGGCGTTTGTGTTTTATAACATATCAACTTATGCTCGTGTCACGACTCACGCGCACGTTCTTAGTTTGGCTTTGTCGTTGCCGAAATTGGCACGTGCCAGTTGATTGATGTTACTGAAAGGAAGTGGGGCACCCGGTCACTTTCACTTTGCTCGGTGCTCTTGCTTAGCCACCTTTCCCTTTTCTTTTTTTCTCCTCCTGAAATCCTATTTGTGTTGAGTAATTTCTGTTTGCTTGCTGCAGGCCATAGTTCAGATGTGCGTAGCCATTCAAGATATACAGTTCCCGTGCTAGTAAAGCTATTCGTGTTATTGCATGCTTGTCTTGGATGACTTTTGCTTCTCCTATCATTTTGTATTTCGTCAGGACTAACTTCCATAAAGGGTCAAAACTTGTGTATGATTGTATGTAATTCTGGTTTATTTTCATTCATTGTTTGACTAACGAGAATAACATTGGATATTACTGTTAGTTATCCCATATTGAAAAGAAGAGAGGGAGCGGGGTGGTTCATCAATTATAAATAAACCCCCTCCCCACTCCATTTAATCTATCCAAAAATAAAAACAATTTATTAACTCTTAATAAAAGTGGTAAATTTTGGTGAGTAAATTTTTGGGGTATATTGGGGTAAGAGTTGAGAGTGTGTGAAAACACTAGTGAGTTGAGTGTTGAGTGTAAACACTTGTAAGTGTTATTTTTCTCCCTAATAAAAAGGGTGTGCAGTAACCCCGAAAACGTAGGCATAATTTGGCCGAACTCCGTTATCAAATTTTGTGTTATTTTACTGGCGTTTTTCGTTGCGTGGAAATAGTTTAATTTCCTAATAATTAGTATCAGAGCCTGGGAAAAGTAAGTATGCTCTGTAGTCGTCACAGCAGTGGATCTTCTACATCAGAAAACTTTCTTTGGTGGTGTTGAAGCTTGGAGTTAGTATGCTGTGCAATTGCCACAGGAGTGGATCCTCTGCATCAGAAAACTTGCTTTAGGTTGTGATAAATACACCGTGCACGTAACTTCTATCTAGGAGGCCGGGTTTTAAGTGGAACCGTTTGTGACCCCTCCGCCTTTTCTTGGGATTTTACGTGGAATGGTAATACTGTCTAAGGAGTCTGTTTGACGGTCTTTCCTGCGTATTACCGAATCGGTTCACTTCACTAATTGTCTACCTCAGAAGAAACTAGAAGTCAGTGAGAGTAATGGCGCCAAATGATATGCTCAACAAAATTGGTAAGTTCGACGGCACAGATTTCGAATACTGGAAGATGCATATAGAGGATTATTTGTATCAAAAGAATCAGTTTCTACCGCTCTTTGGAAAGAAGCCAGAAAACCTGTCAGAAGAAGAATGGGTTATTCTTGACAGGCAAGCCCTTAGAGCAATTCGAATGACCTTATCCCGAAATATAGCCTTTAATGTGTTAAAGGCAAAAACCACAAAATGCCTTATGGAGGAAATGACAGAGTATTATGAAAAATCGTCAGCAATAAACAAAGTACATTTGATGCGGTGTTTGTTCAACTTGAAGATGGCAGAAGGTACCTCTGTAGATCATCATATCAATGAAATCAACAAAGTCTTGAATCAATTAAGTATAGTGAATATTGATCTTGATGATGAAATACAGGCTTTAATACTTTTATCATCCCTCCCAGAGAGTTGGAATGCTACAGTTACATCAATGAGTAACTCAATGGGAACTAATAAGTTGAAGTTTAAGGATGTTAGTTGCCTGATTATTAACGAGGAAACCCGAAGAATAGAGGTAGGTGAAACCTCATCCTCCTCTGCCCTTGCCGCAGAATCAAAAGGAAGAAGTAGAGGACGTGGAAAAACTAGATATCGTGATAAATCAAAGGACAGGAGGTCCAAGTCATGGAATCCTGCTACTTCCCAAAACTTGAAAAATATTGAGTGTTGGAATTGTGGAAAGATTGGGCACTACAGAAATCAATGCAAGAATGGTTCGAAGAAGCAGGAGTCGAACAACCAGGAGGCAAATATAGCTTCCACCTCAGGTGATGATGATGCCTTGATATGTGCCTTAGAAAACAAGCAAGAGGCATGGATATTGGACTCCGGAGCATCGTTCCATGCAACTTCTGAGAAAGATCTTCTTGAGAAGTATGTGCCTGGAAATCTCGGCAGTGTGTATCTTGGTAATGATCAACCTTGCAAGATTGTCGGTAAAGGTGTAGATAAACTCAAGCTGAATGGAGCCATCTGGGAGTTGAAGGATGTCAGACATATCCCTGATCTGAGAAAGAACTTAATCTCAATGGGACAATTAGCAAATAAAGGCTACATCACAACTTTCCGTAGTGATGAATGGAAGGTATCAAAGGGAGCAATGATTATAGCACAAGGAAAGAAGAATGGTACTCTCTACCTAACAGCTGGAGCATATTGTTCAATTGCAGTTGCACAAGAAAGTGGAGATTCGAACTTATAGCACCAGAGACTTGGCCACATGAGTGAAAAGGGAATGAAGTTAATGCATTCCTATGGTAAACTATTAGGTCTACAGTCAGTAGAACTTGATACGTGTGAAGACTACATTTTTGGAAAGCAGAAGAGAGTCAGCTTTCAAATAGGTGGTAGAACACCAAAGAAAGAGAAACTTGAGCTCTTGCATTCTGATGTTTGGGGGCCAACAACTACTCCATCCATTGATGGAAAGCACTACTTCGTGACATTCATTGATGATCACTCCCGTAAAGTGTGGGTTTACTTTCTGAGACATAAGTCAGAAGTATTTGATGCTTTCAAAACTTGGAAGGCTATGGTTGAAAATGAAACGGGTCTTAAGATAAAGAAGCTCAAAACTGACAATGGTGGAGAATATGAGGACACCAGATTCAAAAAATTCTGCTATGAGCATGGAATCAAAATGGAGAGAACTGTACCAGGAACGCCACAATATTATGGTGTAGCGGAGCGTATGAATCAAAATTTAACTGAAAGAGCTAGAAGTATGCGGATGCAATCAGGTTTACCGAAGCAGTTTTAGGCAGAAACAGTCAATACAGCAGCTTATCTCATCAACCGAGGTCCATCAGTTCCATTAGAGTACAAGATACCATAGGAGGTTTGGAGTGGAAAAGATGTGAATCTTTCACACCTCAATGTATTTGGCTGTACAACATATGTGCATATCAGTGATCAAGGCAGAAATAAACTTGATCCAAAATCTTAAAAATGTACATTTATTGGCTATGGTGAGGATGAGTTTGGATATCGCATTTGGGATGATGAAAACAAGAATATCATTTGGAGTAGAGATGTTGTATTTAATGAAAGGATGATGTATAAAGACCGACATGCATCGGAGAACACCCCTCAGAGAGACCCTGTATTTGTTGATATCAGCAATATCCCAAATATTCCAGTGAGACAAATGGAAGTAAATCCTCAATCAGAGGAAACTGTTGAAGAAGAAGCTCAGCCTGAATCACCACAGCCCACCTCTCCTGTTCCTGAGTTAAGAAGGTCTTCACGACCTCATGTGCCAAACAGGAGATTCTCAGACTATCTATTGTTAACTGATGGAGGCGAGCCTGAGTCTTACAAAGAGGCATGCCAAACAGAAGATGCCAGCAAGTGGGAGCTTGCAATGAAAGATGAGATGAGATCTTTAATCTCCAATCAGACTTGGGAACTAACAAAGTTACCAAATGGAAAGAAGGCTCTCCACAACAAATGGGTATATCGGGTCAAAGAGGAGTTTGATGGTTCCAAAAGATACAAAGCTCG
>JANITW010000008.1:100305-115990 GCA_027564335.1 Erythroxylum williamsii | reverse complement strand
GAAGTTTCATTAAACCAATTAACCCGGAAAATGCCATGAATGCATGCCAAAATACTTATGCACAATTTAAGCCAATAATTAATAAGCAAATAACAAACATAATTCGTACGAAATTCCTTTAATATTCTAACCCCTAATGTGGGGCGTTACATTACATATCAAGCCCTTTAAGCTACCTCACTTAACGATCTTCACTGATGCTGACTAGGCCTTAAACATTGACGATCATAAGTCCACTTAAGGAATCTGTGTCTATCTAGGGAGTACGCTCATCTTGAGGACATCAAGGAAACAAAGAGTGGTGCCTGGTCAAAGTTTGAGTTAGAATACCAAGAATTGGCAGATGGCGCAACATAAGTCAAATGGATACAGTTGCTACTTTCTGAACTTGGATTAGCACTAAAGCAACCCTCCACAATGTGGTGTGATAATTAAGTGCAAAAGCATTAGTTGCCAACCCTGTTCAACACGTTCGCAGTAAACATATAGAAATAGACGTCCATTTCATTCGAGAGTTATACCCAACCGGTGTCATTGATATTGATTACATACCATCTTCTTTCCAGGTTGTAGATTGCCTAACTAAAGCCCTTAAATATACACACTTTATGCAACATAGAGACAAACTTAGCTTGGTTATTAAACCCTCTCGTTTGAGGGGGAATGTTAAAGCAGGAAACATAGGGTTAGCTAGATGTAAATATAATAATTGCCTATTCATTAATTGCCATATTGTACAGTTTGTTAGTCGTACGTAGCACCCTAACATATGCATGGCTTGTATTCATTATTCTCTCTCCTGTAACAAACTTCTGTTGTAATTATTATTATAAAAAGACATTTCTTTGAGGCTCACTGAAGTGACTGAGCGTTTCATTCATATCTCGTGAGCACTTATTTTTTTATCTGCAGGGAATAAAATTTTGGAAACCTACTTTCGATGTTTCTGTGATGAAGAACCCAAAAAATGGAGTGAGTGGATAGTGTTGGCTGAGTGGTGGTATAATATGATGTACCGATCATCCATCGATTCGACACCATTTGAGATTTTATACGGTTACCCACCACTGATTTATACACCTTATATAGTGAGAGATTCAAAGGTGGTAGAAGTGGATCGGGTTTTGTAGAACAGAGAAGTAATAACTAAAGTGACGAAATTCCATTTGTAGAGAGCCCAAAATAGGATGAAGCAGTACGCAGATTCTAGACGATTCGAATGGGAGTTCTAGGTTGGTGACATGGTGTTACTGAAGCTACAACCGTATAAGCAACATTCTTTGCAGAGAAGAAGCAACCAATAATTGTCGCCACTTTATTATAGACTGTATAAAGTGATACAATGCATTGGGAAGGTGGCATGTAAACTAGAGTTACCTTCGGGATCGTTGCTTCATCCTTTGTTTCATGTGTCACAATTGAAGAAAGCTAATGTGGAGCAAGGCAAAACATCTTCGTCATTACCAAAATTTATCACTCCTAGTTGAACGAGTGCCAGTGGCAGTACTGGAAAGACACATGACTAAAAGAAACAATCGTGCAGTAACTCAGTGACGCCAACACAACATGGGAATATCTCCTTGATCTTCAAAAATGTTTTCCAGAAATCAATTTGGTTAACAAGGATGTTAAGTGGAAGGGAATTGTTACAGAGGCAAATGAAGAAGAAGACGAAGATGGACTGAACAACATAAGCTCACTAATCGTTAGATGTTAAACATTACACGTTGCGTTTAAATAAATTCCAGCTTTGTAACCCTATGCCAAGAACTACTGAAACTTATACTAGTTGTATTTAAATTGAATTGTAACAGCTATATCAGTATGTCATAATCGAATGGAAATATTGTTTTCTCTCTCTCTCTCTCTCTTTCGATTATTTGTATCTTTCTTTTCTTCTAGCATTCTCTCATGTTTGTTACCTGTTCTCTAAATCAAATATACATTTCTATTATGTTATCTTGATTATTCCTTCAACACGCTCTTAATCAAGATTGAAGGTTTGCCATAAATTTTGCATAGTATTAACGGCTTAATTGCGTGGGATAGTTAGGGTTGTTTAGGTTGGAACAAGAACGAAGCAGGATGTAGCCTTATGGTGTGTCTTGGTCGTGAAGATGCTAGTATAAGAATACATACAACCATTGATTGAATATCATAATACATTTATCATCCACAACCATTCTAGCTTCGGTTGGCATAAGAGACCATTTCCAAGTGGTAAGGCAGTTGAATGCCAGGGGATTGAAAAGACTCGATGATTTGTTAGACTGTTGATGTATAAGAGTTAGCTTGTGATTATCTTAAAGAATATGATCGCCGTAATCGGCGAAAATCTCAACAGTTTTTCTGATTTTGGAAACAACAACGATTCTAACAGTTTTCTATATTAGGAAATTCGTGATTATCATATATGCTATTTTGATAGATTTAGTATTTGATGTTATCTTCAATTATTCGATTTCCATTAGTTTTATCTCTATATAAGATGTCCGTTTTTGTAATAAAAAACATAGTTTTTTCCATTGAATAAAATTTCGAATTCTTGGAGTTGCTCCAAATTTGCACTTTTCGCTGCGTCAACTGCTGATGACAAGTTTTCGAGAGTTGGCCACCAACTTCTTCAGTGCCAATGCAATTATTACAATTTTCCTGAGTTTCGATGATCGATGTCCATATTTCTTCAGTTTCATTACTCTTAAACCAAAATAAGTGTCTTGTTTCCCACCATTTGTATGCCATCAACATATTTTACTTTGGAATCTTGTCTTAGGCATATTTGAAATTAATAAGATAAATTAATTCGATCTAATTTAAATTGGATTAATATTTTTTTAGCTTGACTAATTATAAAAAATTAAGTTGGATTGATTTAAAATCAACATAGTAAAGTAAGTTTGATCATATTCAAATTAATTCAGACTCAAGTTTGAGTCTACTCTATTATCATCACCAATATTTGTTCTTATGCTTTTTGTCAAACTATTCATAATAGTAGGATTGATGATTTGAACGTTAAATATTCCTCTATCGTTATGGTTTGAGATTGTTAAATTATTGAAATTTATGTCAAATTAAGGACAGGTAATGTTCAATAATATCTTTTAAAAAACAAATAAATCTAAAATTACATTTTTAGTTCAATATAAAATCCAATTTCTCAGCATCATTATTTACAAAGATATATGCTTTTATGGCATAAAATGGAATATAAGTACTTAAATTAAATAACAAAAACAACAACAAAAACAACAATATTTAATATAAATCATGCTGAGATGTAAGGTTTGAAGATGTCTAATATTATGTAGCCTTACATCTAACTAATAGAAGATTGTTTCTAAATGATCCACATGAAAAGAAAGAGAGAGAAAGAGAAAGAGACAGTGAGAGCTAGAGAGAGAGGAGGAAGTTAATAATAATAATAGTTGTGGTGATGGTGGTGGTGATAAAACTGTTAAGAATGTTGATAACAATAATACTAATAATTGCTACTAAATCCATCTAAATCCTTACAAGGTAAATACTACCTATTGACAAGTTTAGGCAAACTACAAGAAGGATTATAATAATCTCTTTATGAGGACTCCTGTATTTGAATTTTAGTACGTCAAAACTTTTTATTGCGGGTCACATCTTTAGTAAATTCTAACATTGTCATATCGTTCCCAACCACCTCTTCCCAATTCTTTTTAAGTTTTCCTTATTTGCTCTTACAATCTTTAAGTACAATCTTCTCACATTTTCGAATTTGAGTGTTTTGTGTCTCCTCGTAATATGTCCAAACCATCTAAGTCTTATCTCTCGTACTTTGTCAATAATATTAGTTACATTCAATCTGTGCCTTACCATTACATTCTTGACTTTATTTCTTCTAGTGAGGTTACATATCCATCAAAACATTCTCATCTCCATCACCGTTAACTTATGATTATACACTTGTTTGATGAGCCAACATTATGCTCCATAAAGCATAGCCGGTCTAATTGCTAAATAATATAACTTACCTTTAACTTTAAGTAGTATCTTCTTATCACATAAACTTTCTGATGCGCTTCATCATTTAAGCCACTCAGATTTGATCAAGTGGATTATGTCTTTATTAATCTCTTTATTATTGTGGATGATAAAATCCAAATATTTTAAACCCTTATTTTGTGGTATAACGTTGGAACCAATCTTTACTTCCTCATCAGTACCTGCTCACAGTTCCAAAAAGTTACACTCCATGTACTCACTTTTAGTCTCACTTAATTTAAAGAGCTTCGACTCTAGCGTATATCTCCAAAGTTCAAGTTTGATATCGACCATCTCTTTTGTCCCATCCACTAAAATAATGTCATCAGCAAATAATATATACCAAGATACATTTTTCTAGATATTCTTGATGAGCTCATCAATTATTACTGTAAACAAAAAGGGGCTCAAACAAATAGGAAGGGGCTCAAACAATTGAAAGTAACAATTAAAACATTGAATCACTTTAATTATAAAAATTTTGAATTGGTTAATTTAATTATTATTATTAATTTAATATTTTTATAATTAAAAATTAATCAATTGATTGATTTTTTACAAATTAATTAATTTTTATAAATTATTATACATAATTTTATTTAATAAATTTAATTGAATTTTAAAATTTTTAATAATATCTCAAAATTTAATTTTATTCAATTGGTCAACAGGAGTTCTAACTTAAAAATCCTGGTGCGACTTGCCTAAGGAAGCTAAGGAAGCGTTTGTCCGAAGAAGATCCTGGCTTGGTGCGACGTTAACCCGTACCCGGTTTTAACCCCAAAAACTAAACCCTGTAGCAGTGACGGAGCCACAGCCAGTGGTAGAGGTAGCGGCTCTTACTCTAACATCATTGAAAGCTGTCTGCCGCCGGTCGTGGCTGACTTGGTAGCTGGCTTTTGCGTATTTCTATCTTAACGCGCCATCCAAACGCGCCCTCTTTCTCTCTGCCACGTAGTTTCTCACCAAATTATAACACGCTTTTCCGCACACACTGTCTCTTTCTCTCTCTCACTAAGGCCAAGTCTTCGCATTTCTGCATCTTTATCCTCTAAACCTGTCAACTGAAACCCCGAGATTTGTTCGCTGTGAGCCTCTTTCTCTGAGTTGGGTGTAGTTTCGATAGGTTATGAGATTCTTTGATGTACAGTGGGAAATTGAATTGAGTTTGTGATTGGGATTTAATGCAAAGACTTCGTTTGAATGGTGAAATGGGAATTCTGTTTGAGGGGAAATTGTTGCACTGAAGTTTTGTAGCTTATTTAGTTCAAAAGTTGGGAAATTTCAATCTTGGAGTATGTGTGTGTATTTTCAATATTATTGCTATATTTCAGTTGGTTAATTTGTTATGTCAACAGGTGGATTGTAGAGAGTAGTATTGTTAGAGATCCAACGAATTAGATCAGCCATTTGCATTTCATCGTAAGTCAAATGCAGATATTTCGACCATTTTTTACCCTTTTGCCGTTTTTATATTGGTTTTGGGAGGTGATTGGTATTAGGGTGTGGAAAGTTTCAGTATTTGACTACTCCTTTGGTTGCATTTAGTGCCTGAGTTCAAGAACTGGCCTTAGCACATGGGCTGGGATGTATGATATTGACGCTTGTTGTTCATGACTTAAATAACGTTACAGATTGTTGGCTTGCAGGTGTATATGTACAGTTGTGAAGACAATGTTTGATTATAACTACAAATCGCAATTCCTTGGTGGCCAGAGAGATAAGTTTGTGAGGTTATAATTCAATTTCATTCCTTCCCCTTGGTGTCAGTGAAGGATGAGAAAATTGGATAATTTTTGACATTTTCATATTATTAAGCCATTGCAGGTCATATGCTTGCAATTGTTGACTGTTGTGGTTGTCTTGTTAATCATTGGTTTCTATTTTTATTATTTGCCTTCTGATTCTTTTTTTTTTCTTATTTTGGATTTTGTTGTATTCAGTTGAATGATGTGTTTCTTATTTATTCTGTTAATTATATCTTAGGTTGGATGATCTGGATTCAAGATTGTCATCTCCTGATACAAGAGTGAAAAAATGTGGATTTGGTATTGAGGGGTTTAACCGTACTGGGCAGGGGACCAGTACAGCGCCAAGGTCCTTTAAGAGAGGGATTAGAAAGGGATCTGAGGGACTGAAGTCTATTGGTCGGTCACTTGGATTTGGAGTCTCGCCTGCTGTATTTCCAGAAGACCTTAAAGTGTCCGAGAAGAAGATATTTGATCCTCAAGATAAATTTCTTCAGTTCTGCAATAAACTTTTTGTTATATCATGTATCCTGGCAGTATCTGTGGACCCTCTGTTTTACTATCTTCCAGTTTTTGATGACTCAGCAAATTGTCTTGGAATAGATCGAAAGTTAGCGACTATAGCAACCACATTGAGGACAATTGTTGATGCTTTCTACCTCATTCGAATGGCTCTCCAGTTTCGAACAGCGTACATAGCCCCATCTTCTCGAGTCTTCGGGCGAGGTGAACTTGTCATAGATCCTGCACAAATAGCCAGGAGATATCTGCAGCAATATTTCATTGTTGATTTTCTTTCAGTCATCCCCCTGCCACAGGTTTAGAGCCTGTGCCACTTTAAGTATACTTGTTTGCTTATGCGAAGAATGTGTGCTTGTTATTGTTCTGACCAAGAATTTTTTCCCTTCTGAAGGACTTCTTAATCTTTGTTAAGTTGCATATCACATAACTATTTACTAATTCTTTCATTCGATTGACCTTTTGAGCATGCTTTCTGATCAGATTTACAATGTTCCTTCTTTGTGTAAATGCAAATATTCAGTGCATATGCTCTTGCAAGATCAATCATTTCTTATGCATGCACATCAGGCTTTCCGTATCAATCATTTCTTATGCATGCACATTAGGCTTTCCATATCAATTATTTCATATGCATGCACATCAGGCTTTCCATCACTATTTGGCACTCAGGTAAGCACTTCAACTGGTGGTGGATGAGCTTAAATAATTGTGGTGCAATGAAATTTGTTTTGTCACTGTTGCAAATTTCAATAGATGTTGCAACTTGGAAAACACTTGTTAGCCTTTCTAACATTTTTGCATTTTCGCAGATTGTGATTTGGAGATTTCTTGTGAGGTCGAGAGGTTCAGATGTCTTGAACACGAAACGAGCCTTATTTTTCATTGTCTTGCTCCAGTATGTTCCTAGATTTCTTCGTATCTTGCCCTTAACCTCAGAACTGAAAAGGACATCAGGAGTCTTTGCTGAAACTGCTTGGGCAGGTGCTGCATGTTATTTGCTTTTGTACATGCTCGCCAGTCATGTAAGTTGACAGGCTTTCCACTAGTCTATCATCTATTGTCTGTTCATTTATTGGATGCCATCTATGACATTGTTTTAATTGTGCTCTTTTTGTCTTCTGGAGCCTTCATTTATATGAATGAACTTTTGATGTCTTTTCTTGTAAATATTATGAGATTCTTTATGTTTTTGTTGTTTGGGGTGTGACTATAGGTGCTGAAGTAAGCTTTACATAGTGAAACCTTCAGAATGACTTTTTGGAACTTCACTTACATCATATAATTAACTCTTGGTGTTAACTTGCAGTTATTGATTGCGGTGATTTTTTTGGGATTATACTTATAAATAGGCTTCATATAGAGAAAGCTTGGAATGTTTGTTTGATAATAGGACTAGAGCGCTTCTTTTCTTGTTATGACCATCGTTGATTGTAAGACTGGTTAGGCTTTTTGTTTTTATATTTTCTTAAATATTATTTGCAGATAGTCGGTGCTTTTTGGTATTTGTTAGCTGTAGAAAGAAGGGACACATGCTGGCAAAATTTGGTTTGCACTGAGGCTTCCAAGTGCAACAAAAATTTCTTGTATTGCGGCAATCAAAATATGGAAGGTTATGCTGCTTGGAGCAGCATTAGTGCCTCTGGTTTGCAATCAAATTGCTCAGCAAATGATGACAATGGACCATTTGATTTCGGTATCTATCAAAATGCTTTGTCATCTGGCATTGTTTCATCAGGGAAGTTCATTTCTAAGTACTGTTATTCGTTGTGGTGGGGCCTTCAGAATTTAAGGTACGTCCATAACTGATAAGTTTTTGTTTGTTCTGACTTGATTTAGCATGTGTTCTTTTCTTGGGGGTTTCTTCTGAGAGGGATATTATGTTATCTTAGGGCTTCTTAGCTTGTAATTGGAAAGTGATGACAACCTCTCCCTAAGAGGAGACAATAGTTTACGCAAATTTGTAATAAGAGAGAACGTCACTCTGCATGCTGATTTAGTATTCTGGAGCTAGTCAGTAAGTACTTTTGTTGTAATATTCCGTTGGGAATGGGAGAGATCAGAAAGCAAGGCATCGGCACATTCGGATTTTGATTATAATGCTGGATAATTATTCATTGTGATATTTAGGCCATTGATAGCAAGCTAATTTTCCCCACATCTTGGCAGCACACTTGGGCAAGGGCTTCAAACTAGCACCTATCCTGGAGAGGTCATATTTTCCATAGCTTTGGCCATATTTGGACTCGTACTCTTTGCACTTTTAATTGGGAATATGCAGGTACGTGAGAGTCCTTCCTTTCTGTTTTCCTATATTGGCTTGTACTCTCTTCATAAAATATATTCCTATACCGAATGCCGTTGCAAAGATTGTACTCAATTTATGAAAATTGCTTGAACAATCTATGAAGGAACATAGAAAAAGGGAAATACAGCTTACTGAACATTATTCAATTTTTGGGGGGTTTATCCTTGGAACAGACCTATCTTCAATCACTTACAATACGATTGGAGGAAATGAGAGTCAAAAGGCGTGACTCAGAACAGTGGATGCATCATCGTTTGCTTCCTCAAGACCTTAGGGAACGGGTGAGGCGCTATGACCAGTACAAGTGGTTGGAAACACGGGGAGTGGATGAAGAAAATCTGGTGCAAACTCTGCCAAAAGATCTGAGGAGAGACATCAAACGCCATCTTTGCTTGGCCTTGGTCCGGAGGGTAAGTCAAAAGATCTAATTACTCCAAATTGCTCTCGTCCACTTTCCCTAGCCTTCGAGGCAATCTGTTGGTTTGTCTCACCTGAGGATATCAGGGACATATAATCCCATCATGCCTTCTTTTTGTAGTACGCAATACCTAATTTCTCAGGCAAATATATAGCATATCAGCATACAAGGCTTTCAGCGCAATTCCTAAGATTCTCAGGTTCTTGTAGAATCGGCTTTTTTTTCCAGATTTACTTCATGTGTGACTTTCTATATTTCCAACACTTGTACTTTTCCATTTTATGGATAACTAAGTGATAATGTTTGGAACTTGGAGCCAAGTGGAGTAGGTGTGATGCATTTCCTGGAGAAGCTTTAGGTCTGTTTGAAAGGAAGGATGTTGTACTGATCAGTTTCAGAGTTCTCTATTTCAATCTTTTCTCCCACCTTTTTGACCTCAACTATATTACTATAGGAATGGATGCTTTTGGCATTTTCTTCTCATTTTTCCATTGTCATTACTTAATATGCTCGTCTTTGCAGGTGCCTCTGTTTGAGAATATGGATGAGAGATTACTTGATGCCATTTGTGAGCGGCTGAAACCATGCTTGTTTACAGAGAGCACTTATATAGTTCGAGAAGGAGATCCAGTGGATGAAATGCTTTTTATCATACGAGGTCGCCTTGAGAGTGTAACCACAGATGGTGGGAGGAGTGGTTTCTTTAACCGCAGTTTGTTGAAAGAAGGTGATTTCTGTGGAGAGGAGCTTCTGACCTGGGCATTGGATCCAAAATCTGGTATCAACCTCCCATCTTCCACAAGGACAGTGAAGGCATTAACTGAAGTCGAAGCTTTTGCACTGATGGCTGAAGAGTTGAAATATGTTGCCAGTCAGTTTAGGCGTCTCCACAGTAGACAGGTTCAGCACACCTTCCGTTTTTACTCGCAGCAGTGGAGAACCTGGGCAGCTTGCTTTATCCAAGCTGCTTGGCGTCGACATGTCAAGAGAAAGAATATGGAGCTACGGCGGAAGGAGGAAGAGGATGAGGTAGAAGCAGAGGAATCTGATGGAGCTCGTAACAGTGTTAGTCTTGGTGCCACATTTTTGGCTTCCAGGTTTGCAGCAAATGCTCTTAGAGGTGTCCATCGGAATCGTAATGCCAGGACTGCAAGGGAATTAGTGAAGCTACAGAAGCCTCCAGAGCCTGATTTTACTGCTGAAGATGCGGATTGACAAGTAAATCATAGGTCCTTTCTAAAGACTGATGATAATCATTCGATTTCACTGACTTGCAACTGCTAAAACAATGTATAAAACACCACTTTTAAGCTCCAAACTGCAGTTATATCTGACTATTAAAAAGTGTTTTCTTGGGTATATATATATTGCTAGTGAAGATAATAGTTGTAAATCCTGTATGTACAAAGGGTTGTAAATCCTGTGTGTTCAAGGGAATCGAATTCTTTTAAAGCTATGTGAACTTTGATCTTGTCCCTTTTGCATTTTATTCACTGCATGGTTTCTTCTGCTAATGGAGCCGATTCGAAGTTCCAAATTCCCTTTGTCTGCAAATTTTTCTTGCAAGACCTGGTTCAGGTTTTGTCAACGAGGTTATGCATCTTAAATCTAATTTACTTTTTTAGTTCTGAATCTGTGAACACGAAACATAGGAGAGGCAATACTTGATGTTGCTGATTAATTACCTAATAAAAAGCATATTTAATCAGATTACTGGTTCATAATTCATAGTTATACTCGTACATTATAGTGATGATAGGGCGTTCGACCAACAGATCTTCCATGATTCCATGAAGATAATCATTACTTAAAGTGCTTCTGCGACATATAAACAGCCTATTTAATTATCCGTGAAAATAATTTGAAAAAGAACTAAATGCGAGGAGAGGAGAGGAGAGGATAAATAATAATCATAATCATAATCACAACTCCTGAAACCACCAAGAATGGCGAGATAAATCTTAAAGATCTTGTGAATAACATGTTTAGCAATTCAAGGTATAGAATTATATCAAGTTTGCTTGGATTTTGTACCCAAATGGGTCAACAACCAATCAAGTTGAAAGTGAGCCATACTTCAACATATCAATGGAACTATTTCAACATCTTTCAAGGCATAAAGAATAATCAGGCAGAAGTATATAAATCATGTTTTATCTAAGAGTACTAGCTTCTATAATAAGACCTAGGTAATTTCTTATGTTTTAGAATTCGACTATGGTTTAGGGAATCAAAAGTCCTAACTTTATGGGTAGATAAAGCATGCTGGCACTAATAAAACTATTTTCCATTTTAAGAATGGGGAGGACCCTTTGCTTACAGGTCCTCCAATGTCACATACAGAGTGGAGAACATTACTATGAAAATATGTGGGGAAAAAGGACGTATAAATGAGAAACACATAACTATATCTCCCAAGGCACCTGTAAAGCAGAAACTAAAGGAATATCTCTAAGATTCAAAACTGGATCCAAATGGTAAACCTGAAGGTCTCAATTTCCCATTACTCCATCTGAACCAAGGAAACTTTTGTTTCCTAGTGTGGACACAAGCATGCCAATCTTTTCAGATAACTAGCGTTGATCAATCAATCTTCACTGATGAGTAGATGAGCCTGGTAAACCAGAAGCAAGCGTAGAATCCAATCGTGCCAGTCAGCACAAAAAAAGCATACGATCCAATAAGCATGTACCCGAAGTACAGAATCCCAGATACTGGCTTTGTAATCTCAAGCTTAGTGAAGAAATAGAATGCAGCATAAAGGAACAGGTATAGGGCAGATGAACCCGATGTTAGGTATGACCTCCACCACCAGAGATAATCTTCACTGCAAAGCTGGAAGTAGCACAGCACAACTGTGATCTCAGCACAAGTGATGATAAGGATGATGAAGACGATGAATAAGAAACCAAAAATATAGTAGAACTGGTGCAACCAGATTGAAGTAAGGATGAAGAAGAGCTCAATGAAGACAGCTCCAAATGGAAGAATGCCTCCAATAAGAATAGAGAAGGCTGGGTTCATGTACCATGCTTGCTCTGGAATTTGCCGAGGGATCTTATTAGTTTTCACGGGATCCTCGACTGCTGGCTTCTTGTAGCCAATATAGCTACCGACAAAGACAAGTGGGACTGAGATACCAAACCATAAGGCCACTAGAGCAAACATAGTTCCAAATGGCACAGCTCCTGAGGATTTTTCACCCCAAATTAGAGCATTCAAGACAAAGAAAATGGCAAAAACAATTGCAGGAAACATGATAGCTGTTTTGATGGTGATTTTCTTCCACTCTGTTCCCTTGAACATCTTATAGAGGCGGGCCGAAGCATATCCAGCAAATAACCCCATAAATACCCAGAGTAAGAGCATGGCCGACATTAAACCACCTCTATTTGAAGGGGAAAGGAAGCCTAGCATAGCAAAAATCATGGTTACAAGAATCATTCCGAAAAATTGGACACCTGTTCCAACATAAACACAGAGTAAATCTGAGTTAGTAGGAGGCCTGAAGACATCCCCATGAACCAATTTCCATCCCGTCTCTTCTTGTGCCTCTTCTTGGGTCTCTAGTTGGTTGTACTTTGAAATATCCCGATAAAGGGTGCGCAACATGATCATAGCAACCATACCAGAGAGGAAAAGAACAATCATCAAAGAATTGACAATTGAGAACCAATGAATCTGATCATCGGCCATCAGAAGGTAAGTATCCCATCGGGATGCCCACTTCACGTCACTTTCCTGCAGGATGAAACATAAGCAAGCATTGGGATAAAACACAGTAAGCCTAAAACTATGACATTAATCAGCAAATAACATTCTTTTACCAAGATAGATGGGATCTTACCTTGAACTCAATATCATAAGTAAAGATTATGTCCTTCTTGTCCTCAACCTCTTGGGGAGATTCAGAATTGGTAACTAAACGCTTTGCATGGGGATCACATGTTGTTAGCCGTGTGTTTTCTTCCTTCCACTCACCTTCAAAATCATGTTTAATACTGAACTCGCCAAAATCAGGTCGCAACATTAAAATCAAGATAAGTTATGGCAGAATTTCTAGGATAGAGCAAGTACCTATAAGGTTTCACTTCAAAACCCACAATCCTAGCTGAATCTGTTTGAAGATCCTTGTGATATTTGACAGTGAATGCCAAATGATTGTGAATGAAGTGCTTTTCCTCCTTGTGCTGTGAACAATCAATCAAAGAAGCCTTGGCGTGAGTACATAAGATGTTTCAACTTAAGAGCATAGATTTAGTATGAAGTCTGTCGCTTACTCCGGCGTACTGCCCTCTGAGGCCAACATGGAATCCATGTTGATAAACAACAACATTCTCTTGATCAGGTCTTCGAATGGGAACAACCAGCGGAAGATTGTCCAAAATCCTATAACATAGAACACAGTATATCAAATAATTTGTGCCAGTAACGAAAGTGTAGAATAGCTAAAATTTCAAGGAAGAATGCCTCACATGTTCGCATGATACTCATCATTTATCTTTTCCTTGAATTCCTTGGCAGTTTTTTCATTAAGTGTCAAGCGGCATAAAATTTTGCACAATTCAGGTTCCCTCATTTTGAACTGAAGAAAATATTTATCAGCTAAAAAGTGATTAATATGAAAAGAACCATCAGATTACTTAAGAATCCAACTTACCACATAGGGAGAGTTTTCAATGCGATCACCCCGAAGAACTTCACCAAGATTTTCTGCACTATCAACTATGTGTTTTGGGGGACAATAAGGGAGGGAATAGTAAGAGTAAGGCAGTTGTGTTTTAATAGAACTCAGTTTGTTCACTTTAACCTTCAACTCGTCTCCCTATATTCATGGACACAAAAATCAGTCCTACAAAGTTATCAATCCAAAAAAAAAAAGGCAAAACTGGTAAAATGTGATCTGGAAACATAAAAGACCAACTAATAAAATTTCAAATTTGGGTCCACAATGCATGGATGCTCACATTGCAACAACAATTCTGGTTATTCTCTTCAACCTAAGGGACAATAATAAGCACCACATTCAAGTTGCAGGAAAAATTTTCTCCTTGAGCAATGCAAGGCATCCTCCACAATGATAGTATAGTGTTCTTTTGTCTGAACTTCTTCAATTTAATCAAAATTTCTATCATCAAATTAATTGTAAATTTTCTTTTCAACAAAAGAAACAAATTCCATCTTCTTTCAAGAATCTGCAATTGAAATCTTTAATCCTATGCCTCAAAATATCCTTGAATTTTAAACTTTCTGACAGAAAAAAGAAATCAACTCCTAAGCAATGTAGTCAAAATGCGTGAATTTGTTCTACAACAAAGGCTAACAACAACCAACATCCAAACCAAATAATATTCTAGTCAACCTCCTTAAGTACTAATTTCCCAAATGTTTAAGAGAATCTCCCCCCGTTGTGGAATAAATAATTTGGAAACTTCGGATGATCATGCACACCACAGAAAAGCAAGCTTCAGTGTTTTAGTTAAAAAGAATGAAAATGAGAAAAGATTCAAGATTTTACTTTTCCAAGCACCACTCCGGAAAAAATGAAGATCTACATTCTTATTCATTATGGCAGAACAATTTGCTGAATTAAGCACATTATAAGCTCATTATTTTAGCTAAAAACAACCCCTCACGACAAAAGCTGATAAAAACTAGCGTCTGCAATTCTTTAATTCCAACTTTCTCACGGTCCCACCATCCTTACGTCCTATTCGAAATATAAAATCTCCAAACGAAATAATCAGCTGAAAGCGAATGACGAGGGAAAAAAACGAACAAAGAATTTCAACTAGGTCATAAATTCAACGAGTAATTCAAAACACACCAAAAATCCTCTAATCCGACGGTAAGAACCAAAACGAATAAAAATTAGAGAACTACCCCAAACAGAAACAGATCTTAAACGCCAACAGAACCCATCACCAAGCCAAACCCAAAAAACGACAAGATCTAACCTTTCCCAATAAAGGCACGAAATTGACAAGTAAACAAGCGCGTCAAGATACACGCATTATCAACTGTAAAGGACCCCGTGCATATTGCAGTTACCTTGAAGAAGTCCTGAGGGGCAACCCCGGGGAGATAGAAGCAGTGAGAGTGGACCAAAAGCAAAACGAATACGGCGATCCGTACAATCGGTGTAGGAGAAATTCCCGCCATAACAGCCACCGCTGATCTTGATCCGCAAAATCTCTGATGAAAAGCACAGTTCTGATGTCGTCCTCGAACAGTGTTTCTATCTCTCTCAAGAGAAAACTACTTAGCTTTCTCCCTCTAGAATTGAAACAACGGAGGGTGACCTTCGCCTGTGTCTGTTTCCTTTAATAGAACGAGAAGCACGAGAGAGCGCCGGTATTAAAAAAGGCATTTTTTCATTATTTTTCTTGCTTTTCAGAGATGGATTTCTGGTATAGTTTATGATTAATTTGAAGCTAAGTTGACTTTGTTAATTATTTGTTACTAACAATTATTACATGTTAATCGGTCTACCCACAGGATGGGAAAATCTATAATTCAGATGAAGTATAATAATAACAAAAGGGCGTTCTTGTTAATTTTTTAAAATTAAAAATATAAAATAATATTTTTTTAATTATTTTTGAATTTGAATTGCTTAAATTCAAACTTATCTTATATCTAACTCTTCTAAATAAAATAATGTTGTTTTATTTA
>JANITW010000008.1:71546-84606 GCA_027564335.1 Erythroxylum williamsii | reverse complement strand
CATCCAAAACATGCTTGAAGATTTTTAGCTTAACATGACAAAATACAAAGCCTGAAAGCTAGAGGAGAAAAACAAAACATGCAACCAATTAGCCTTCCATATTTGACATTTGTTGAATGCAACCAACCAATCACCACCAACCTTATTTGACAATTGAGGGAGCCAAGTCACATGCATGCAACAGTTACTGTGCTAAATATTTGATGGATTCTCAACACTATCCTCTTTTACTTCCTTTGACTTCTGTGAAAAGATAAGATTTTAAGGTTTGTGGGTTATAGTTGGAAGCAATCTTAATGGTTTAGCTTCAGAGAGAATGCAGGTAAAGGGAAGAGTAATTACTGCTCTTCCTTTTGGCATATACTAATTTGTTAACAAAAAGGAGAAGAACGGAGCTTGATGATATAGTACTTTGGTTTTCCCTTTGTGAAAGTGTTATTGATAATTCATGTTGGATGTTTAAGTGCTTTGAGTTTGGTATACTTTATAAAGATTCTTTGCTTCTCAAAGTGTAGGGATTTCCTCGGCCAGACATTGACATTCCAGTGGTTAGGGCTAAACGGCATTGCCTAGTTGGTACTTACTTTCTTTAATTTTCTTTTGTTCTGTGTTGGTAATCAAATCAATTGGTGTTTTAGCGCATGCGAGCCAATCTAGCTCATGCAATAGTTTCTTAGAATGATTTCCTTTAACATACATTTTTATGTCAAGCTTTTAATGATGTTCCATTCATGTGGTCGAACTAATCAGACCCACAATCATCGTCGGCACAATATGGTGTTTGAGATCCAAACTAAATTAATATGTATGCAGTGTCGCCAGCAAAAGACTATGTAATTAAGAGCATCTTGCTATTCATAGTTTGTATCTGACTGTGTATAAGATACTGGCTCTATGAACATATTTGATCTGCCAATAGTATGATTGATTTCTCTCCCATTTCCAGAACTGCATAATGATCACAAAGAAATAATGGAGAAAATATACGGGAAGATACAAATTTTGCATTTGACAAGGCTTGTGGGTAGATCTTCATCCTTCAAAGACTCAGGTAACAGCTCACACTTTACTGCAATATAGAAAATACTGTTTTGGTTCATTTTTGCTAGCAACCAGGTGATTTTTAATGATCCTATGCCAATATTACCTGTCCCTTCCACTTATGACTAATTGTGGTTTCGCATTGGAGTAAAATGGCAGACCCTTATTTTGTAATAGAAACATCTACTGTTTGGTATATTTACAGGTCTGATGGAGTATTCCGAAGCTCTAACTTCAATGGTTTTATGTTGTTTGACAGGTGATCACAGGTCATCAGACAAACAAAACTCCTCGATGGACGGAACCAATGGATCTGCATCATCACTAAATGTCACTCTGAGAGATTCTCCAGGTTTCATGGATATATATGCACTTACCAGTTTACCATTTGCTGTGGTCAATGAATTCATCCCAACAGCATAAGATGGTTTACAGCTTGGAAATCAAATTGTGAAATTTGGAGCTTCGGAATATCAAGTTGGTCAGAATCTTCTATAGAAGCTTGCATTTGAGGTTCGTGCAAATCAGGGGCATGGAGTACCTGCGATAGTTACGAGGCAAGGTGCTCTAATCAACTGTGACACCTAGATCATGGCAAGGCAGGGGTTTACTTGGGTAAGTCTGCTTTCTCTTCTCGTGGCATGATATAATGTCGTGACATTACATAACTTTTTGTCTTTCTCTACTTGGCATGATTACATTTAATGACATCATCGAATTTGCATTTTTTGGGTGCTTCCAGGTGCAGCTTCCGGATCTTTTGACGGACGAGGTTGTTGCAGGCTAGATGCAAGACTCTGCATAAAAATTACTTTCCTATAGTTTTCCCCTTTATGTCAATGCAAATCGAACAAAAAACAGTCTGTTCCTTTGGAATCCAGCATCAACTTGTTTGAAATTAAAATATTCGCAGTCTCTTTTCACAAGGATCGTTCATGTTTGTTTCTTTATTGCTGCACACTGTGGAGTGGAATCATGACTTTAATTTGAATGGCATCAAAGAATTCTATGATCTCTCTTTCGGTTCCAATTCCTTGAGATAACGGTTGTCGCATATATGAAGGTGACAAACATTAGCGTACTGGAAAGTAGAAAGTGGCACTGATAGGACAACAGAGAAGATAGCTCACCTACTCATGCTTTCATTGGAGCAGCGCATGGAATGTTTAAGCTGCTCTATTCTGTTTACATCTTACAAAGGTTTGGTTCGTCCAGAATCTTGACAATGAGAAAAAGTTTCTATCTTGCATGAGAATTCCAAAGCTTGCAACTTTTCTACCTCAAGGTATAGAAACGTTTCAGGGGATATTAAGTTTCAAACACCTTATCAGCAATTTTGGATGGTTTCTGGTCTTGAATGGGAGGCAAATTTAGAGAATCATTTAGAGTTTAATATCCAAACAAAGAAAATCGAAGAAGATTAAACATACTCAATTCTTTCTAACATTTCATTACAGGAAAAATAGTACAATCAGTTGCTTATGCTTAACATTTATTGTCATTTCCTTGCTCCATTCATCAAAAACAACTAAAGGAAAGTATTATGACCAAAACAACTCCAACTCCAGTTGTACACAGAATTTTCCTACAAAAGAGACACGATAGTGGGTCGGGTTGAGATTGAAGCCCGATCAACTTGAGCGTCGGGCGATGTCAACTTTCTGGATTGACCGAAATTTGGATGTTGACTTTTTGGATTGACCGATATTCAGACATTGACTTCGACTCGGATGAAGTCGGATGAAATTATCAACCGGACTAAAAGGCATGATAAACAGAGAATTTACATTGCATAATGACAGAACACAAGTCAAAGGTAAACCCTACTTGACAATTGCTTGCAATTTAAGTCTGTTTGAGTAAATATAAAGAAGAAAGTAAGAATAGAAAATCATTATTCACTCATCAAACACATTAAGTAAAATCCTCTTTTTGACCTTGTGTTTTGGTTCTTCTTTTCTCGAAGTAGAGAGATTGCTATACAAGAAAAGAACAAAAAACTGGTAAAAAGGCCATTAAACAGATTGATAAGCTTGTTGAGTGCTTTCTTTTTATTTTCTTGTCTAAAATATTTAGACGTAGTTAAAATTAGTAAATTGCATTTTCTCGAGGACTTTCCTTCCATTTTCTCCGGAAAAATTAAACAGATAGGGCTCTCTCTATGTGTGTCAGAGCCTTATTTAACCTCATGATAAGATCACAACTACGCCGTTGTAAAACTAATCCTGGCCTATCAGGCTTTATTTTCTGAGGTAAATATTACAGAGTCTCACTCTCGCCATCTCGTTTTTAACAATGCAGAATGGAATCTTCATGTTACGAGGCCAAACTCTCTTCCCATCTCTCTCTCTCTCTCTAGGCGTGTAGTTTTCTTTTCTTGAATATATTACAATGAAGTTGTTTACTTTATTTTGTTCAAAGTAACATGTTGGTGTTCGAGGATTGTGCAGCTTTGGTCAAAAGGTGATGCCTTTTTACACATTTCGATTGATGGGTATTACTTCTGCGAGGGGTTTATGGCGCTGATATTGAAGAGTTGAATGGGATGGTTTTGGTGGGTTTTTGGTTCTGGGTTTTGGTTTAGAGTTTCATTATAGTGATTCTTGACTGGTGGTATGAGTAGTTCAAAAGTTGTCATAAGGGTCAGAAGCCAAGATCTGGGTTACCAACCTTTAAAGGGGCCGTTAAATGGATGTAGCTACTAGAGAGGATAGATTGGTTTGATGCGGGTAGGTCATTCGTGCTGATTTAAGCTTCTGTCGTTGGTGAATCATTGGCGTCTTATTGATTTGGCTTGGTGATGCTAAGTAGCTGGAAATTTGTTTGCTTGCGTGCTTTTGAGTAGGACATTGGAAAGTGAAAATTTTGAAAAAGTGGGTTTTTATCGAGGGAAATAAGGTAAAGATCTGTGAAGAACTGAGCAAATTTAAGTTGTTCTAGCAATGTCCGGACCTCCAAGAGTGAGGTCAATGAATGTGGGCGATTCTGAATCGAGGCCCGTGTTAGGAGTCAATGGAAACAACAAGACAGGGTCTTTGAGTGCTCGAAAACCAGCATCGAAGCCATTGAAAAAGGTTGAAAGATCACCGGAAGGGGACATCTTGTCTGATGAGAAGAAGGCTCCTATAATGTCCAGGGGGAGTGCTTTATCTCCCAAATCAAATTTTGTTAGTGTTCCTTCAATTCTTCGCCGCCACGAGCAGTTGTTGCACTCAAACTTATCCCTAAATGCTTCTTGTTCATCAGATGCCTCCACAGACTCATTCCATAGCCGAGCATCAACAGGAAGGTTGACTCGGTCGTATAGTCTAGGGAGTCGAAGGAAGCAGTATGCGTCAAAGCCGAGAAGTGTGGTTTCTGATGGAGGTTTAGAATGTCAACCGTCTTCTGATGGTTCACACTCCAAGAGGAGTTGTGCCTGGGTGACACCAAATATAGGTGCGTTTCTTTGTCTTTGACTTTAAATCAATGTATTCAGGTGTTGTAATATGTGGAACTATGGGAGTTTAATGGCAGAACTAATGCTTAGCTTAGCTTCATGAATCTTTGATCATATTACCATTCTCTATCTTTGAAGTTCCAAGGAATCGTTGCAGATAACTAGCCTAACTTCTATGGAATAGTAATCTAGCAGTTTATTGTAGAATTGTTGCTATTAACGTAGATATTAAAGTATGAACGTGATCAAATTGCAAAATTGACTTGATTGATCCCTGGAAATGCAGCTTTCTCACAACCTTAATTTGGGTTAGCACGTATTACACTGGGGTCATTAAACTGTCAAACTCCATATTTTCCGAATCTCATTTTGTTATGATTCCTTGTATTGTCCTAAACAAGTTTATACGGTTGCTTGATTGAATAAAAAGATGTTGATCAGATTCACTTAGTTTGTTCCCTTTATACATAACTATCTTACGAGTCAAGTTACCTGTTAGAATGGATATAGCTGTAAATATGTTAGTTTGGTTGTAAGAAACATGTTACTCCGAAGGGCTTGCCTATCTTTCACATTTTCTCTGCGAACTCAATATCTCATATATATTTTTTTCCTTAATCTCAACTCTACCTTACTCCACACTCGTACATGCTCTGAATGCTCAAGTGTTATTTATTAGTTTGTTTTTATGTTATTTTAAGCTTTCCGTGGTGCAAGAATGGAATTGAGAAATTTTTAGGGCATTGAAGTTGTAATATTGGTAAACCTATTATAAGAGTATCAATGAAGATGTATAAGAGAGTTGCTTGAGAGCATTAGCCATTCATCACTAGAGCAGAGGCTTGAGATGAGTTGTCCGGATGCTTGTGCTTATTTCAGGTTCTATAGCTTAACATTTCAAATGTTGAAAACAGATCCGTGTTACGCTGCATTCCATGATGAAGAATGGGGAGTTCCAGTCCATGATGACAAGTATGTGATTGCAATATTCTCTGTAGTTATAACCTTTCTTTAACAGGCCTATCTTTCCTAATGTGGCTTTCTATGGTTGACTAGGTTTTCTTGTTTGCATGCAGGAAATTGTTTGAGCTTCTTGTACTGTCAGGTGCTTTAGCTGAGCTTCCTTGGCCTGCCATTCTGAGCAAAAGACAAATCTTCAGGTTTTTTTTCTACGAATGTCACGTTATGCTTTCGCTTATTGACAAACTGTACTTGTGGCCGGATTCTCTTGCCCATTTTTTGGTTGATTCCAATATGAAAATCAGTAACAGTTCTTTTCTTACCTCAATAGGGAAGTTTTTGTCGATTTTGATCCAGTTGCTGTGTCAAAACTGAATGACAAGAAAGTAATAGCATCTGGAAGCTCTGCAAGCTCTCTATTATCTGAACCAAAGCTTCGTGCTATCATTGAGAATGCACGACAAATATGCAAGGTATATTAAAATTTTTCTTTTGATATTTTTACCATTAAAAGCAGAAAATGTAAAGTGCACTAAGCTGAAAACTTTTACCACTGGCATGTGGATATGTTACTATAATTTGAACACCTACTTAGTTATTTTCATTTTCTTAATTTAATTGAATTTTGCTTTTTATATATCAGTCTTATGATGTGGATTTGAGTTGGCATGTTAGTTAAAATATGCTAGCATTTTAACTTAATAGAATATGCACTTAATGATCATTTGATTTGGCATGTTAGGTAAAAGATGTGGCTCTTATTCATGCGACTCTTATTATTAATTTTGTTAAAGATGCCAGATTGCTTTGGTGATTCAGTGTCATTATCTGACTTGATGGCTTTCCATCCTTGGACCATTAAAGTTTCCTACAAAAAGCTATGACTACAAGCTTCTTATGAATAACATTTCATCTAACAAGTTACAGGTTTAACTGATGTCAGGTCATAGAAGAGTTTGGATCCTTTGACAACTATATTTGGAGCTTTGTGAACTATAAACCCATACTGAGCCAGTTCCGATATCCTCGCCAGGTCCCAGTCAAAACTCCAAAAGCCGATGCAATAAGCAAAGACCTCGTAAGAAGGGGTTTCCGGTATGTGGGTCCAACGGTCATCTACTCATTCATGCAGGTGGCCGGGATCACAAATGACCATCTCATCAGTTGCTTCAGATTCCAGGAGTGCATAAATGCAACGGAAGGGAAGGAAAAAAATGGACAGAAAGCAGTAGAAGAAAACGGTGATGGCATTAGAGAATCCAAGATATCCATGGCCATTGATGAGTTAAGCTTCTCCTCAGAGTGACACAGCTGAACTTACAGTCATGCACTAGCTTCAATCATCAGTTTGTCGTACTAACTGCTTCACTGCTACTCTTTAGGTGGCAATGACAGTTATTTTCTGTATAAAATTTGATGAATTCCCTATGCCCAATGAATTCCTAGATTGTAGAGTACTAAAACTGATGCATTAACTGATGATTGTGCTACAACGGCTTTGTTTGACAAAGCAAGCCTATGGAATGTCAGTGTAAAATTCTTTGTACAGAAACCAGCTAGTATCTTTTTACCTGTTTCTTTTCTGCTATTTTAGGGGTGTGAAATGTTAAGCAACTAAAACAAGCTTGGGCCACCTTGCCAAAAGCATTAAACGGTGTCACCATCCGGCTGATGCTTGTGACTTATGAGTTAGGAACCCCCCTGCTAACCCCATGAGTTTGTAAAACAGCTAAAATCTTTAAGACCAATACGTTTGCCCCTAAATGGAAATACCGAAGGATAGCACAAATTTTGCTGTCCCCTTTCAATGAGGACTCCTTCATTCAAGACATTATACCTAAGACGGTCTAGTTTCCTGATTCATTGTGGATGTTCACCAACCGGAAAATTCCGATGATGATTAATGACGAAAAGGAAAAAAAAATCCAGATGTTCACAACAAAGAGATGGTGTTAATGTCAAGAATGGCAAAACTAGCAATCCTTACACTTCCGAGTATCTCTTTTTTTCTCTCTTGTTTCCTTTCTTTTTTTCCTTCTGAGTCTCAATTACAAGATCATATTAATAAGGTTGCAATTCAAGCAAAGAAAAATAAAGAAAGAATAAGATCCTGAAGCTGTTTTCAAGTGCTAACAGGAGAAGATGGATGCCATTGCCAGCCAATTCTAGTGTTACACTAATATTAATCTCTGCTTATATAATTCAAGACTCGAGAAGGTGTACAACAAATATATAACTGCTTCACTGAAAGACTGCAGGTGGAAATATACAACTGCTCGCTGAAAGACTTCAAAAAGAGTACAATTGAAAAAGAGAACAAACAAGCAAGCATCGTTAGAACCGGGCAATCCAATAGCTACGTGATTTCATAAAGGGATTGTCAGCACGATGATTATTTTGCATTCAGATGAGAATATATCAGCATGGCTTGATTTCAAATCCAATGCTAAGCAGAGTTCTAGCCGATTCAATCGCCTTCTCCTTTTCTCCTCCAAGCTCCAAAGTTTCGCTAGTTAATTCTCCTTCCCTACCAACTGACCATTGGGTTGGGGTCACCTGGCTCTGGAGGGTATCAGTTTTCTTGAGGTGCACATTGGTCATAGAAGAAGGAGCGGTGGCAGCAACAAGGGGGGCACTTGGTGGTCCATGTCGCTTCTTGGGCACAGGCATATCATGATCATGTACTCCCTTATAGGTTATAACGACAGCACTTGTGTTATCTACTGCTGTTTCTATGTGCTTACGGACAGGACACCCAGCAGATGTGCATCTATAATAGTTCCTGTAAGTTTTATTCAAGACAAAATCAGAACAAACGAATGGAACAGAGGCCAAATTTGGAAGGCGATTCATTTAGATGAAGTTGAGATTTCAACAGGGTGCAACCACAATATTCTATCTCCCAGAAAAAACATCTAGATCAAAGTCCTTACAATTTAGTCTAAAATAATCTAGTATTAAAAAGGTTGAAGATGCATCTGATGCCATGAAGCATGTCAACTAACATAATTTCCCGAAAGATGAAGATGGGCCTGGTCAAGTAATGAATGCGCAAGGCAGAAGTCCCCGAACCCCACATTTGATAATTTGCAGGGCTCTCAGAAAGTAGGATACTCAGGGTATGTGGATTTTATGATTATATGGAATTACATTAAGAATCCCCGCTTTGTCATTCTAATCTTTCATTAATTGCTAAAAATCATTCAATTTGAGGCCACATGCAAAAGTAGTGCCTCAATATTCTTTTACACAATACTAATGTATGTTTCTGATCGCATGAAATAAAACAAAAGGTCCACTTGTGAAATAGAAGGGGAAAGCTTATCTTTGATGTACCCAAAAAACAGAGAAGGGAAAGTTCTCCCAAAATTGCTATTTAAGATTGCCAAGATAATGAAATGGCATCTTTGACGAAAGAAGATTGAATCAAATCTGATGGCCTTGTATTCTTTTCTCTCCTCATTTTCAGTTTTTGTAAACCAAGCAGAGAAAGAAAAAGACAAAAGGGAAATATTTAGATAAGTCATTTTGCCTTAAGGAGTAAAATTCCATGACCAGAAGTGATTAAGGACAGGGGTTG
Organism: Erythroxylum williamsii; assembly: GCA_027564335.1. Taxonomy (NCBI): domain Eukaryota; kingdom Viridiplantae; phylum Streptophyta; class Magnoliopsida; order Malpighiales; family Erythroxylaceae; genus Erythroxylum; species Erythroxylum williamsii. Next base: position 75,586 of record JANITW010000008.1, on the reverse strand, counting down.
GACGGTGAAAAAAAGTAAACTAAGCATACCTGGGGTGAGGATTTCCCTTCACCATTTTCTGCCCATATTTGCGCCACCTGTAGCCATCCCCTGATATTCCAACATCACCAGCTGCATGCACAACAAATTTAGGCTTCTTTCCAGATTTTAGGATAGTTGCTGAGCATGTCAAATTGCCCTTCTTCATTCTGGTCATTAAGAAGTGAAAAATTTTTAGAACAGATTCAGCATCAACACTGACTTCCAGCATTATCTAAAATCAAAATTCTGTGAAAGCTTGCCTTCGTTTTTGCTCAGGTTCCCTGAGATGCTCCCCTTTTATCTCAATTTCCTCAATCCTGTCAGAGCCGATTGAGTCTTTTCGTTTTCTGTCTGGAACAGAGGGTGTTTCATGTGGAGATTCTTTCAATAATGTGGCTGAATCTGTATCCTCAGGTGTTTTGATGGATTGTTTGGTCATGTTTTTTGTCAAACAAGGTGCAGCAGGTGATGAACTTTTGTTTCCCTTGCCACAAATATTCTTCCTAGGAGGCTCATGACTGTGAAATCCTTTATTAACAATGTCTATCACATGGCCTGAATGATCAGAACATTCAATCTTTTTAGCACGACAATCTGAAAATGTACATTTATAATAGCTTCGTGAACCACTGGGACTTTTTACTTGCTTCTGACCATATTTCCGCCAGTTGTAACCATCAGGACTATGTGTCCTTGCAGGGGGGACAACAGTAAGACTTTTGGGGTCTGAAGGACCATGATTAACTCCTGGCATAGATGGATTATCAATCTTTGGCGGTGACAGTATCTTTTCAGTTAAAGTAGGACTAGGAGCAGATGAAATAGATTGTGTAACAGAAGTTGGTGATAATTCTGACAAGAATGTTTGACAAACAGAAGACTTATGGTGATTTTCAGTCTGAACTTCCAAACCCTGGGCTTTTACACTTCCCGTGGCATCTTGGTTTGAACCCCCAACTGGCTCCTGTGAAAGATAAAAAGATAGTAAGCAAGTTGCTTCTTTTCCGAATAACTAAATAACATTAACAAGCAGAAGAGAGCGTGTCAAAATGGCAAAATGTTGGAGTGGCCTAGAGAAAACAGCTGTTGTCCCTAATTGCTTTCATTTCCTCTCATTTTGGAGATCAGAGGATGGCAAGCAGATATGTCTCATGCACTTGAATTATAATTGTTTCAATGCTTTATGCAGTGCAACTCATAAGCCATCATCCACAGTAACAGCCTGATTTTGCGAAAACCAAAGAAACGTAGAAAATAGAACACATTCAGGTATATGCTACTTTCGTACTTTACTACTTGTTTGCTACCCTCCTTTTAATCACCCATTATCTGCTCTCATATATTTACTTCCATTTCCAGATATCATAAATACAACCTAACATTTATGGATATTTTTCATCCTTCTGCATGTTGCAAAGCTCAATTAAACACAGATCTTTCTCAATGTTCCTTTATTGAAGCAACACGGAGTTTTCAATTCTTCACAAAATCCCATATGGTTAAGTTCATTTTCTGTTTCCTACACATAAAACCATTGATTCTACCTACCCAACCATTTCTTCCACAGCCTGAACTACAGCATAACCTATTCCACAAAAATAAAATTAAAAAATATTAGTTTTTATGTTCCTTTGCATTTATTTGGTAGAATTTTCCCAAGTCAAATGACGTCATCCACTTCTAGTAGACCGACAACCCCAGCAATGAAACAATTGGTCAACGCCATGGTAGATAACAACACATATACTTCGAGTCACAACTAAAGCTTCTAAAGGAGTAGAGATAAAACCTCACTATAACCTTTGGTAATTCATTGAAGAGTTAGGCTGCCACAAAAAATTACTTTCTCAATATCTTAAACCCTAGAAAGCTTTAACAGCTACTACAACAACAATATGGCTACAATCACCGGAACAAGCTTGCTATCCAACACTCAAGCAGAAATCAAATCCAAAAGTACGAATTCCTTCAGAAAGGAGACAAAATTTACTACCTAACTAGCACAAGAATATTGTAAAAAGAAAAAATTCCCAAGAGAAACCCCCACTTAAAAGGCTTACGAACACACACAGAGGCGCAGTCAAAACGAACAGTAAACTAAAAGCCCAACCTTAACTTCGGCTTCCAAACGAGTTCCCGAACCTGAATTCACCTGCAATCCTGCCAAACCACCACGTAATTCAACACTAAATTATTTACCCGAAAAAAAATAACTCAAAATAAACAAAGAAAAACAAATATACCGTTGCACTGATCACCCTCCGATACAACCACCGAAGAAGTCGCCACCTTTGCAACTCCCAACGAAGAATCCTCCTCCCTCGACTCTTCCGCCGCCTGAGAACTCGCCAACTCTCCGAGTTGCCGCAGCTCCCTTTGTTCCGTCTCCTCCTCTTCTCCACATCCCACAGAGTCATCTTCTTCCGGCAAACCGTCGCTTGACTCATCTTCATGTAGTATTTGACGCTCTTCCGACACTCGGAGAGCCTCCAAACTCTGCCTATCAACCATGGCCGAATCTTTCTCTCTCTCTCTCTCACTCTCCCCGACAGAGAGTAAAGTGCGTTGCAGTTACAAGAGCCTACTAGCAAGTTGCCAGAAACCGAACCCGATAAGTATTAATTCGGATCCGACTCGATGTTGATATTGTGTATGTAAATCGGGTCTTAGATATTCGGGTCAATATTAGATTCTGAGGGACATGGAGAGAGGAGTTAGTGGTGAGGGTATATGTGTCTTTGACCGGAATTGACTCTGGTGGTTCTTTTTTATGCTTTCTGAGGTAACAGATGCCGTTAATATCTCCGTTTGATAGCGATGTTTTCATTACCGGCCGTTTGTCGCCACTGCCCGGCTTTACCTGGACATAAAAACATACGTTAACCTTTTTTGTCTTTTAATTATTTTCTTATTCAGTCGGATTATCCATTTTTTAAATATGTTTTAGAGTTAATGGGAATATCGTTTAAACAAGTGTCGTTTCCTTCTCTTTTTAATAATATTTCTTTTAAAAATATTAAATAACTATATTTTCAATTTATTAAATTATAGTACAAATATAATATATGAGTCACGTTATTTTCATTAAATTTATTAAAATTTAAAATTTAAAATATTTATTATTCGTTATCATCATCAACATCACTCAGTCTGAAATCTCATAATGAAGCAGGATCTAGGGAGGTCTGATAATACGCAGCTTTACCCTTACATAATAGAGAGTCTGTTTTCGATAAATTCACATACAAATGAGACAATATAAGAATGATGCAAGCTTGAGAAAGAAAAGGCAAACTAGCACAAAATAAATACATAAAAAGACAAAAAAGGTCTGATTCAAATTAAACCGTAAAAATAATAATAATAAATAATAATAAGAAAAATAATAATAATACTAAAAATATATGGAACTAAAAATAATCAAAAAATTAAAACATAATAAAATAGCAATAAAATAAAACTACGATAAAAAAATAATATATTTTGTCAACTAAAATGATAAGCAGAAAAGATTGAGGCGAGAAGTTTAATCCGTATTAAAACACGTAAGAGAAGGAGCAGACGACGCAATATTGGTAATAACCCTAAGCGTAGATTTAGCAAATTTTCAATGTCAAAAAAGCGTTTTTCTGCAAAGGGGTAATAAATGCCTTGCTTTCAAAATACACAAAACCCTCTCCCTCTCCTTCTCTCTCTCCATCTATAACGACAACATACTGTTGTCTACGAAAGGAGGGCAACTGTCACTAGCCCCATTTTACATATCCAAAAACCAAAGGAAGAACATAGATGCAGAGGGAGATTCATGTACAGAAATAGAAGCTAAATTAATAGACACGAGTTCAGACCTCCAACAATAATTAATAGATCAAAGAGCGAAACTCCCTACATAGACACATATTTATTATTATTATTATTATTATTATTATTATTATTATTATTATTAATGTTTAAATTATTATTATAAAATTTAAAGTTTTATAATTATTTGTTAATGATAAAATCAGCTCTTAATCTAA
>JANITW010000008.1:45603-70722 GCA_027564335.1 Erythroxylum williamsii | reverse complement strand
AATTTATTAATTTTTATTTAATAATTTTTAATTAAACATTAAATTTGATTAATTATGTTAATTTTTAATAAATTTTATCACTATCTAATAATTAAAATTTTAATTTTTAAATTCCTTATTAAACTGATTTTTAATCTTATTTTTAAAACATTAATTATTATTTCACGTAATAAGCATATCCAAAAAGATTCGTCTACAGAAGGCCTGACCACTCGTCGGTTGGCACCTAAATCTCACTTCTGTAACGTGAGAGCTTCACTATCTGAAGAGTTTCTTGGTTTATCTCATGCTAGAAGATCCGCTTATGGATTCAGGTTTGTGCTCTTTTGCCTTTTTTGTTTCTTCTGCTGCTGCATAAGCTGGAGGGCTACGATTGCATTAAGGTACTTGTTTACCTAGTTCTCAAAACAAATACTTTCCTAGGTGCTTGTTTCCAGAATTGTGTTTGGTTGGTGAGAAAGGAAGGGAAAATGCTTTATAGGAAATGGGTTTTCAAAGATTATCTGTAATTATTGAGAAAAGGGTGCCGAAGATGAGTAAAGAAACGATCTTTCCTCTGCAGCTTTGTTTGTGAAGAAGCCAGAAGCTCCAATCTTTTGTTTTTAAAAGATATGGTTTGACTCTCCTGTTTTTATCTGTTTGTTCCTCTTTTTTTCCTCCCAATTTTTAGCAACCAAACAAATTTTGTGATTTATATAATATACAAGTTTTACTATTAAAGTCCACAAAAATGAAAGAGCAATTGTATTGGATGAGTGTATAGAAGAAAATCAAAGGATTTGTATAAAAATCCTTGCTTTGCTTAGCTTCTCCTCCTAGAATGATTTCTGCAGTCAAATCCTGCTGAAACTTTTATAGAAGAAATTATTCGGGTCAACATTCAATTGAAAGCTGCAACCTGCAACAGCTACACAAACATATGCACTGACCCTCTTCTGTGCTCACACTTGACTCGCAAATAACCTTAATTCGCATCTATTGACAATCTTTTTCTGATAATTTGAATTTGTTGACTATGATAGAACTAGTTATGATATCCCAGTATGTGCACTCTCGAACTGAATTACCAATTGAATTTTGCTCCTATTCCCATTATGCTCATCGTTTGTTGCTCTGTCAGCTAAAGAGGTGGAGGAGGAATCACCAAAGCCGCCTATACCATGGGGACATAGAATTTCCAACTTGAGAATTAGAGCACTTGAAGCATACAAAAAAAAGCCAATCTCACACTGGATTCTTCTTCTTTTGAGTTCTGCAGCAATGCTCGTGGCGTTTCCTGCTTCGAGCCTTCTATCTCGTGTCTATTATGCGAATGGAGGTAAAAGCAAGTGGACCATTTCATGGGTAGCAGTAGCTGGTTGGCCTTTAACCGCCTTGATCTTGCTTCCCACATACTTCATCTGTAGAACTGGCCCAACTCCTTTGACCCTGAAGCTCATCCTGTCTTATATTGTGCTGGGTCTATTGAGTGCTGCTGATAACCTCATGTATGCATATGCATATGCGTACCTCCCAGCATCTACTGCTTCTCTTCTGGCTGCTTCATCGTTGGTGTTTTCTGCACTTTGTGGATACTTCATTGTTAAGAACAAACTGAATGCTTCTATGATAAATGCTATTGTGATAATCACTGCTGCAATGGCCATAATCGCGTTGGATTCGGATTCTGATCGATATAGTTATGTTAGCGACCGTCAATATATCATGGGATTCATATGGGACATTCTGGGATCTGCCTTGCATGGACTCATTTTTGCTCTTTCAGAGTTGATCTTTGTTAAGTTATTGGGAAGAAGATCCTTCCATGTAGTGCTGGAACAACAGGTCATGGTTTCGTTCTTTGGTTTTGTATTCACTACAATTGGTATGATCACGTATAAAGATTTTCAGGGAATGACATCAGAAGCAAGAAATTTCAAGGGTGGTGAAGTTTCATATATCCTGGTTCTTGTCTGGAGTGTCATTACATTTCAGTTGGGAGTTCTGGGAGGCACAGCTGTGCTTTATTTGTCTTCCACCGTGTTTGCTGGTGTTCTAAATGCAGTACGAGTGCCTCTCACAAGCATTGCTGCTGTTATTCTGCTTCATGATCCCATGAGTGGTTTCAAAATCCTCTCTCTGATCATCACATTTTGGGGATTTGCTTCCTACATCTATGGAAATACAACTACAAACAAAGATTCATCTTCATAGTTTGTAGGCAAAGCTTAAGCTACTCGTTTTTCTTCATATTCCTTGAATCTTCTGGAATTGTATAGGTATGAATACTATGTTGCATAAGGCAGTGCAAAACATGTTTATTAGAACAAAGCTCCTACGTGAACTGTAAGAGAAGGAAGAAATCTGTACTAAAAGAAATAAAGAATGCCTGATTTCTCTGTCTTTCGATGTGCAGAGATCCTTTCACACGGGAGCATTAAATGGCCTTATAAAAACATTCCTCGTGAACAAATTGTGTCAAGTTCTAAATGCCACTTCTAATAATCCAAACGTTCATTTCGAGTATTAAATCGTGAAAGCATTCCAATTGTTTGCTTCCAGCAATAGGTCCTAAGAGTGTATAATGTCAAATTGGCTTCAGTGGTATCAATAAAGTTGAATGAACGACTTTGAATATAGCACAGACCTTTATTCATCTCAAAGTAACACAAGAAGAAGAGACAATAATATGCTAGAAGTTTCATCTTGCTGAAGACACAAGCTTTACCCTGTAAAGAAATCATCTGGCCCCATTCCCCCTCCATCTTCAACACTATAAGCCTTGAACAATCTGTTACATGCCTAAAATAAGTCTCAACAATAGTTTGTTGTAAAAATTGAGCAGATAAACCCAATGTTAGCGACATGGAAAAGTTGTCCTGCTATCAGCCATAGATAATGCTATGGCGTCATCACATTTAATTTTTGGGACCAATGTCCTTCAGGGCACAAATCTGCTCCTCCCCCATTGCAGACATGACAGACACCACAAGGTCCTTCCCTTCAGCAAACCCATCTTTAATCTGCAAAACAAGACGAGGAAAGAACACTTAAGTTTTCGAGCAGTCAATCCATCCGACTAAAGATGGATCCACAACTAAACTTATTGCACAGCAACATTGCAACTTGGGAAGTACGAGAAGAGGAAAACGCCTGGTACACACCTGGCTAAGCAAATTTTCATCGGTGGGAAGCCTGAGGTCATCCTTGGTGTTTCCATTTTCGGTTAAAAGACTCACCTGCAGCATTAAGATTAAATAAAATCAATTATGTTACCAACAGATTTGTATAGACCTAGAGCCACGTGACAACAACCAACTGACACCAAACCCCCAGTCCAATGTTTTAATTTTCCTAGTGGGAGAAAATTTCTCAAACTTATATAGAACCCTACTGTTTACTCCTGTTGTACGATAAGCTGGATGACATGAAAATGAAAGTTTAGAGTTAAATATGACATTCTCCAAATCCCACATTGTGAATTACAATAAAAATATAATATTCATCAGAATAAATGAGAGTAATGGTTGGGGGCTCGATTTTCTTTCAATTGAAGAGTTTATGAAAGTCAACAATCTATTAATCAACATACACCAAAAAATTCCTATGAACCTCATTACAAGTCACAAAACTAGTAATACTTACAAATCCATCTTCAGAGATATCAATCAGCTGATAATCGGTACGATTAACATGAGGAACCTGAAAAGAATTGGACCAATAAAGGAATAGCAATCCAAGGGAGCCTTGCAAAAAGAAAAATGTATGTAAAAGAGAGATAAGCAAAAAATAGAATTACATCACAATTGTGGGACGAAGGAACAATATCTTCAAGCTTTTTCCCATTAAAAATATCAATCCCTACAAAGTGGCACTTAGCATGTCCGTGCTTGCCTGTCTTTGAGGTGGACACCTCAACAACCTGTTTCAGGCAGAAGAAAAGTGGAAGAAAGGGTTATGAACTGCAAATATTATTCAGAACAGGATTAAGTAAAAGAAACCAGATGACTTCTTAAAGTGATCCGCCCAAATGATCACCCTACATATGCAAATCGGACGTGCATAGACAAACAGATTACACTGCGAACGTAAATTTCTATCAACATGAATTGCACCCTGCAAATAGAACTTTCTAAGAGAGTTGCCCGAGTTCTGTTACCTCTGAATTCTTTTATAATCTTTTCCCCACGTGCGTCACGTTATCAGAAGCTTTTAGGATCTTAACATGGTAAAACTCATTAAGTAGATTGAAACAAAAGGGAGCTAAAATTGACTCTGCAGTCAACATCCAAAGCCACCATAAAGTTGTTCACGAAGCAAACTGGAACGAGACACATACTTAACAGTGGCAGAATAAACGACTAAAAAGTCCTCTTAAAACAATTCTCAACAAACACATCAGGATGAAAATTTCCAACTACCAAACGATCAAAGATTACAAATTAAGCACCAATTTCAACTTTTACTTCAACAATTGACAAAAGCAAATTTGACCCAATCGAGATCTCGTAAAAACAACAAAAACCCAGACGCAGATTCATTAACAAACATCGAAATGATCCGAAAGCTATAGAGATTGGTAGGGAGTACCTTGCAAGGACGATTTTTGATGACGATGTAGCCATTCTTGCGAATGGTACCGGCCTGCTGAGGATAGGTCTTGGAGGCCCCAGCATCGGCCTTTGATTCAAAGTGGTGATCGTCGTCTGACATTTTCTCTAATGAAAATGAACTTTGCTTCTTTGTAAAGACAACGGAAGAAGAAGAAGAAGACTTTTGTTATTTCTTCTGTTAGGCCGTCCGTGAAGAGAGTGGCTAGTTATAATCATCTTTTTAACTCTCATTCAATCCTGGCCGTTGGTAATATTAATTATTTTAAATTACAATTACCTCTCTTAATTTATATTAAAAAATGCACATAAATTACACTTATACAATTTAAGGACCCCAAGGTATAAGGTGGGGATAAGTTTAAATAGGCATAGGGTGTAGTAGCTTGACCTTCATTTTTTTATAAGTTGAAAGTGGAAGAATATAGGATAAAAAGTAGATGCTAAGGAAAGGAATAATTGGAATATACTTGTGTTTCCATGTCTAAATTAAACAAATAATATATAGTTTTAATACTTTTATTACTTATTTGCTTCTTTTTAAGTTAGAATAAATAGTTATCATTCAAATTATACTGAATAAAATTTTAAAATACTTAATATTCACTTCTTAACATTCAAGAAGTATTTGTCAAATTATAGAGATTCAAACATGAGACCCACCATACCATGCAAATTTTAGTAATTTAGTAATTAAAATTTAAGTATAAATTCAAATAAATTTAATTTAATGTATTGATTTTAAATCAAATCAATTAAATTAATTAAATTTAAAATTTTAGTTAAATTAAAATTAAATATTTTCATTCACTTCCAATCTATTTCAGCTAGATTAATTTTATTGAAATTTCATCAACAGTCCATACCCCTTACAAGCATAAAATAGACTTGGGCCAACATATTCATTTTACCAAAGTAGACGGGCCGGCACTACTAGGCCTTTGTAAATTTGGTCCATATGGTGCATGAACTTGGTCATACTCGTCTACTGGTGTCTTGTGTTTGCAAGAGACGGCAGGTCCCAGTAATGACCTGAAAATAGAAAAAGTTGTTAATGTTCCAAGTTTAGAAACTGTTAAAAATTCCCATGGTAGCTAGCAATTGATGATGTTGATGATCCAAGAAAAGCGTGTAGCTAAGTTTTCAATGTCAAAGGTCAAAAAGGCACGAGCTTTGGAAGCTTGACTTTAAAGCTCTCGACCATGACGATGATAGTGGTTGACAATGACTTTACACTCATTATTTCAACCATACCTTCCATTAAGAACATAAATTTCATCAGCATTCACGCAGGGAAAGTGATGATGAAAGCCTGAAGTTGGAACATTTTTATGCATGTGAGTAAAGGGTCAGCTTTTGTTTCTATCTATATATATATATATATATATTAAAGGAAGGTTTGACTCTTTAAGTTTCTACAGTTCTTTTCTGCTATATTTCAGAACTAGAAGAGATTCTGTGTTCACACGCAAGAGCACAGAAGATCTTTTCTTTCTTTTTCTATCTCTCACTAGCCTTCATTCATGACTTTTAATGAATGTGCATGTTCAGGAGTTCTGCAAATCTTTTTACAGAACTGAACATGGGGGCAGTGAGCCTTCTTCATTGTTCAACTAATCATTTATTATCACCCATTAATGGATAGCTCTTACTCAGTTCCATATGTAAGGATTTGCAGAACTTGATCACCTTTTCTACTAAAATTCTTTGGTGGATATTATTACTGGTTCATCATGCATTGCTTAACACCAAATACATATTACATTATCTTCATTGCTAAGGTAGGAATCTAATAATCCATTAATGATCAGGTAATAGTCCATAGTTTTCGATTGCTCCAGTTTTAAGGGCATCTCTCTCCCATGAACAGAATCACTTGAACTACCATAAGGACCACAAGTAAGTTAGTAACCCCACATAGGGTGTGTGCTGCCTCCACCAATGAATTTTCACTGCTTATCATCTCATGCTTGTGTAAGGAAAAGGAGTATGAATCACATAAACACAAAGAAAGCTATTGAAAGCTGCTATTTTTACTGAGATGATTACTAGGAAAACTTGGAAGAAAAAATGCTGACTTTCCAGGACAAAGCTCTCCCCTTGTATAAATTAGAACTTGTATGCTTCCAATGGAAAGTAAAAAGGCAAAACAGAAAGGCCAGAGTAGATATTCAAGGAAACGCTATACAATCTCATCCACTAGTTGCACTGGGAAAAAAGTAACTCAATAATGCGAGGATAAACAAGAAATTACTTAACAAACAAAGGAATTATCTTCATTTTGGTAGTGTAGTCTTTCTTTCATTGATGTGATAGTGGCTCAATATCTTTTAGCAGTCCAACTATTTGCTGCATGCTTGGTCGCTTGGCAGGAAGGTCGGCTGTGCAGAGATATCCAATCTTGAGGGCCTCCTCCATTTCAAATTCTCTTCCTGTATCGCGTATTTTTGGATCAATAGCCCTTGAAACTTGGTTTTTTCTAACCAAACCTCTAACCCAACTAACCAAAGTTGATTCTTGTCCGCCAGGATAATCATCTCCAATTGGTTTTTTGCCTGTAATAAGTTCAAACACAACAACACCAAAGCAATATACATCATACTTTGGAGTCAAGCAGTCATTGCCTGGATCAGAAAACTCAGGAGGGACATAACCGGGTGACCCACGAGCAATCTCTTCATCTAAGCCATTACCGAATACCTTGGCAAGTCCAGAATCAGATAACCTTGGTTCCAAGTTATAGTCCAGGTAAACACTACTAGCTTTCACATCCCTGTGTATAATTGGGGGTGAGCAGCCATGATGAAGGAATGCCAAAGCACGAGCAGTGCCAAGAGCAATCTTGTGTCGGAATCTCCACGTGGTTAATAGACCTTCAGAACCAACATTCTCAATTCCATGATTATCGGCTTCTTCCCATGTATCAGTGCTCCAGTCTTCAGTTGTTTGAACCCCAAGAGGTAAATCATGGAGCAAGTTTTGCAAGTTCCCATTCTCCATGTAATCATAGATAGCAATTCTTTGATCCCCAGCTAAGCAGTATCCCGTCAATGGAACAAGATTCGGGTGCTTAATTCGACCAAGATACTCAAGCTCCCTTGCTATTTCTTGATCAGTCAATGTGGATCCGTGGACCAAAACCTTTACAGCTACATGAATTCCACCAGGAAGAAATCCCCTGTAAACTGGACCAAACTTCCCTTCAGCTAAAAGGGTTCCTCTATCAAAATTAGATGTTGCTGACAAGAGGTCAGCAAATGTACTATTCAGCAGTGGCTTCTCAAAAATCACAACAGGAACTGAAGTTGCCTGCTTCACATCAGCCACCCATGTGGTGGAATCGGTTTGGAATGAGAAGGGGCCTGATATATTTTGTTCTTCTCTCAATGAAGGTTGCTTCCCTTCCCACATTCTATACTTCCTTCTGTAACCAAAGGCTAGAAACAGTAGCACAACAAGCAAGCAGACCATTGAGAATGTTAACACAATAGCAAGTTTCAGTCCTTTCCCTTTGATGGCTTTCCTTTTGAAGAGGTCTGGATTTGCAGCAATTGGACAGCTGTTTGTTGATCCAAAAAAGAGTGCTTGGAGGGTTTCAGGTGAGAACCGTGAAGCACAAAGGGTTAATTCATTATAGGAAAAGTTGAAACTTTCCATTCTTGGGAGTTTTTCTATAAGTGAACCTGGGATTTCTCCACTTAAATTGTTATGTGAAACATCAAGAACTTGCAGGCTTTCGATATCTAAGACAGGGATTTGGCCACTAAGATGGTTCTCAGAGAGATCAAGCGTGTGCAAATTAGTCAAATGCTCTAATTCACCAGGAATAAGACCAGTGAGGCTAGTTTTAGACAAATTAAGATACTCTAAACTACTAAGCATATATGTAGGAGGAAATTCATGCCTAGCAAATCTGTTATATGCAAGGTTAAGGTATTTGAGATTCTGTAGATTAAAAAGAACAAACATTTTCCCACTGAGTTGGTTCTCTGAGATGTCTAGATGTATCAAACTGGACCAATTATGGCTAGACTTGAACTTTACCTGAGATATGTGACCTTGAAACTGGTTCCTGCTTAGATCCGCCACTTCTAACTGCTCTTGAAACATACCTTCTATTGAACCCTGAAAAGCATTTCCAGATATATTCAGGCTGGTGATGGACTTCATTTGTGAGAAGTCGAAGTCCCTGCCAGAAATCTCATTCCCTGCAAGGTTTAAGCTTTTAAGGTTGGAAAATGCAGCGCCAAAACCATGCGGTAAAGACCCATTTAGCTTGTTCACCGAAAGATCGATGAAAGACAATGACTTGCAACTCAAAACTCCTGATGGGATGTTTCCCTCAAATCCATTTCGGTTTAGTATAAGTACGCTCAAGTTAGAAAATGAACTGATAGCCGCAGGAATTTCACCGGTGAAAAGGTTGTCTGACAGATCAAGTGTTTCAAGCAGACCGAAATTGCCAATGTTGCTGGAGAGAGGCCCAGATATCTGATTTGAAGATAGATTAAGGATCTTGAGGCAGCTTAAGCTCCATAAATCCGAAGGCAAGGCTTTAACATTATTGTCCCCGAGGTTTAAAGACTGAAGCTTGCGCAGTTTACCAATGGTGTTTTCAGGAATATCACCAGAGAGGCCTAAACCAGAAGCCATTAACTCCAGGACACCTTCTTCGCCATCACACGTCACTCCTGGCCATGAACAAACAGGAACGGAAGAGTCGTAGAGTGGAGTAGAGATTGAACTCATTTGCTTGAAAAATTCTGACACAAGGAAACTATCTGTATTGGGTTGTTGAGAATCCAAAACCTTGAAGAACAATGCAAGAACCATGATAGAGGAAAGCATACCAAGGCCCATTTTCTCTAAGAACCAGAAACAGGAATCCAATAAAGGGAAAGAGCCAAGATTCACTCAGAACCCCACAAGCACCTCAAAATCTTTCCAGGTCCATATCCTGCAACTCCATTGCACCCCACCCCAGAGAGCAGAATAGTTTTGGGGTTTTAGCAAAGCTGTAAGTATGTGGAAGAAGACTCCATAACCAACTTGTGGTACTGTAGTATTCCCCAGAAAAGACCAAAACTTGAGACTGAAATACCATAAAGTGGAAAGCTACTATTGAGATGAGAAAAAACGAATTTGCCGTCCGTGAAAGTTATGAAGTGAGAATGTAAGATCACCTATGAGTGGCTTGCAGATTAGAAGAAGCCAACAAGAGAGACAAACGACACAAGTAAAGCAGCACTTTTGTCTCTGTGCAGCGTGCAGAACATGAAGATAAGGGGGGGAAAAAACTCAAGACTTTCTGCTACTCTTTTCCATACAACCCCTCTAACATTCTCCTCACCCTTAAATCTTTTCTCTCTTTAACTTTTTCCTCCATAACAGGCAACGTACATGGAAGAAAGTGAAGGTGGTAGTGGGAGACTGAAAACACGGAGTCTCGGAGGCATGTAGGGAATTGAAGATGACAGTTTTATAAATCAGACAATAGCAAAACATCATAATTTCTATCTGGTGGGCATTCAATGATTCCTCATTGACTGCCGTTGATCTGCTTAACCATCTTTTTCTACTTAGGCTAATTCTTGTTATTATTTAAGCTTGACTAACGACGTCGTTTGATGGCTTAAACATCCTTTTCTACTTAGCTTAATACTTTGTTCAATCATCCGATAGAGTTACAAAACGACGTCATATTAAGGGATTATATCATAAAATATGTTATTTTGATGAAGACATCTGGGTCGCAATCCTCTTAAATCTAATTCTTACTCAAAGCTTTAATGTTAGTATTAAAATTTTTTAATTTAAATAAATATTATTTTTAAATTAGTAGTATATATATTAAATATTAACTTAAAAATAATAATTTGGAAAATAAACGAGATTGTTATCATGCATTGAATTTTTTGTTGGTGCTATGTTCGGTTGAGTATGACCTCAGTGCAAAGATGATGCATCTGTCACTTTAATGGAGAGACCGTGGTCCAACAAATTGTTGGGTGAAGTTAGTGGGAGCTACTGCTTACTACAGAATGCAATAAATTGATAAATATTTATATTATCCAAACAAATATTGGTTAAATTGTAAAAAAAAAGAATAATTACATCCCATCAAATTAATATTGATTTATACATAAAAATGATTATTTTGTTAGACCAATCTTTATATCCCAATATTTAAAAATAATTATATAAATAATGTTTACAATTTGAGCTACATTTGAAATTTATTGCTTCTTCTTCTTCTTCCTCCTCCTCCTCATTTGACCAGTGAATTATTATAAAGCATAAGAAAAACCTTTACATCATGTTCCCATAGATCATATTGACTCCTACTTGCCCACTTGAAGCTCTTTTCTTACATTCCATTCCCTTTACTTGACAAATACTCTTCAAAGGTATGATCTTGCACTCATGGTCATAATTAGTATTAAGTGTGAAATTTATCTTTATAATGATGGGACCACCACCCCTTTCTTTTTTGGTTTACTTTAGTTATCTTTCAGATAATTAAAAATTATAATATGATCAATTTGTACAAGATCCTAAATCATGTTTTTCTATAGTTGGAGGGAAATTATAGATTGTAGATATGCAATCATAGACGTAACTACATGGAGCTCAGTGGTGCACTGGGTTCCTCAAAATTTTAAAAAATTAAATATTATATACATATATATAGATATACATATATGAGGATGAAGTTATTTGAGGGGCTAGTAGTATACTGAGTCCTTCAAAATTTAAAAAATTAAATATTTGGACGCTCCTATCATAAATTTCTAGCTCTGTCACTGTATGCAATAATGTTGCTAGTCTAATGATTGGCCTAGTGTTCCACTAATCACAATAATAAGACTTGTTAGTATAGCAACCTTCTGTTGAAGTAATGTTATTATTAAAAAATTAATCTATTAGATAAAAATTCTGTGTATAGACGAAAAAATGATTTTTGTTTTTCGGACTTATATAGGTGAGGAATATATTTATTTTAGGATTATTATATTACTTGTTCATGTTGTATTACGAGACAACATGGATGGAATTAAATAAGAAGAGAACAACCGCAAATGATTAGCATTAATTGAGGATGATTAGCAGTCATATTCTTTGCCAGCAAAGCTTATTCTCTAAAACAATGTTCCTGGACATTAACAAATAGAGAAGGAAAATTGAATCTAAGGACGGGTAAGAATTCGTATTGACTTGTCATAAAATTAATTAGAGATTAAATAAAATTAAATAATATAAATAAGTAAAGAAGACTGTTATTACTTTTTGAAAAATTTAAAGTTTAATTGAAAAAATATGAAATAAGATTAATTAATTAATTTTACTTTATAAAAACTTATTAATTTTAAAAGCTGACCGACCAATTAATAAACTGATTAGTTTTTAATAACAAAGATTATTAAAATAAATCGAACTAAAAAATAAAAAACTGAACTAAAAAGTTAACTAATTCAAAATTTGTATTGGTCAAACCGATTTAGCTTTAAAATATTTATGAAATACTTTAAAAGAAAATGAATTTTAGAAGTTCCTAAATTAGAAATTTGTCATCGTATGCTTCGAAAACTAGACATAATTGAGTACCTCAAATTTGGACATTATTAAGAATGATATGGTATCTCTTAATGGTCAAAAAAGTTTCTTTAGCAGCTAAATGGGAAATGGTAATGACGAAGATGATTGCGAATGTAGTGAGTGATTAAGGACAGGACAGTTCAACGTTATGAATGGAAGCGAGAAAGTGACTGGTCTAGTCCAGATCACTGAGCACGTACGAGGAATGTTAATGAAGCATAAAACGTTAGTGAAGAAAGAAAGAGTTAATGATTTCATTAAATGGAGTGTAGGCTAGAAGACTATGATTATGCTTATTGCAATTACTAGAATGAAAATACATGGAGAGAATGAAGATGACGAGAAGTGGGGTATTCATTACGTCCCTGAAGTTAGATTCTAGGCTGTAATTTAGGTTGGATCGAAAGGATCCAGTGTTTGAAACAGAATGAAGAAAGAAAGCAGAAAAATTCTATGCTCTTTAATTTGGGAAAGTTCAGAAACCATTCCTAGAATCTATTACAGCCTAATTCTTCTAACGTTATTTATGTCAATAAGGTATACCTCTTGCTTTTCTCTCTTTTTTCCCACAATTATGCAAGAAGCAACACAAGTACTATTTTGAAAAAAAAAAACCAGTATCGAATTAGGCTGGGGAATATAACAAATAATAGCTACAAATATAATAAATTATGTAGACAAAATCTTGATTGGTCTTCCAAGATGCCAGGTTCATATCCTGAACGGTTGATTGCCTGAGATAGATCGATGCATCATGTTTGCCAAATTAAATTGAGCTTTCTTGGCTGTGATTTCCTGGAATGGATTTGGGCCTCCAAACATATGCTTGGAATGTCTTAGCTTGTTTCTCTTTCCCCTGTCATATTCTTCATCACTGTAGGATATTAAGAATGTGCAAATCCATTACAACACTACACAGACACACACAGGATGTATGTATATGAATATACAAGTCCAAAACACATTGATAAATGTTCAAGGTCCATCTTTGTCACATGAAAAAAGAAGTAATCACTTTGCTATTATGGACCCAAAATTTACTGCAGCTTAGGGCTACATCATACTCAATATTTTCAATAGAACACCAGCTTAGAGCTCTTCACAATCTAAAAGCAATAGAAAGCTCCCAAGGACTGTATTAAGAAAAAAAAAAGAAAGAAAAAAGAGGGAGAAAGGACATCCTGCTTACCGCTCATCTGGTACATAACCGATGCTTACATTTGTAACATTAGATTCTACTATAACAGATGAAGGCAACCGAATTTCATCCCAGCATGCAACTGCCATGCAGCAAAAATGGTCAGCAAAGTCCAAATGATGACTAACAAGCGTAACAGAGGTCTCTGCTAATCAACAAACTCCATCTGAGTGAAGAAAACTAATTGACCAGAAAAAAGTGATGCAAACTACAGAAGTAAACAGATAAAATTACCAGTTCTTTGTTGTACATTTTCAGCAAGTATACTTTCTTCTTCTGGGAAGTCTCTGCCGCAATTTCCAGCAGAACCTACTTTTCTGGCATTCTGCTGGTTTGGTTCAGAGCTTGAGATAGAAAAGTTTTGTTGCCTATTTGTTGCGAGCACAACACCATTTTGGATATTTCTTGCCACTAAAACCCCTTCATTGTTGATAGCAAGAGAAACATCCCCAGAATTTTGTACACTGGCCCCCCTTTTAAGATCAGATGTATCACCATTCCTCCGCATATCCTTTAAAGGCAACCAAAACGCTGAGAATTCCTTGGATGTAGATGGCCCTGTTTCTGAAGTAAAAAAATTATTGTCCAACAATTGTTCTTTAATGAGATTCTGAGTGTCTAAAGAATACTTTTTGCTCTTCTTATGTTTCTTCTTCTTCTTTAGTCCCAAAGAGGCCCTAAAGAAATTTAAGCCAACACTGATTCTAGAAAACTGATGCTTCATAAACTTCCTTTTAAATTTTCTTCTAACCGTTCCATTGGAAGCTTTTTTGTGCAAGCATTCATTTGAAGCTTTTTCGTGCAAGCATTCATTTGACACAGCTAATTCTGTTGATGATCTCATCAACTCATGCGCACTTGATTGACGAAAATCATGAGTCTGATCAGTTGGAACATTCCCAGCAACTCTATGATTGGGGCCAGCTATACCCTAGAAATGGAAAAGAGGCATGCTAAAACTAAACCACCCATGCTTCCATTCAGAATATTCAAAAAGAAAACAGACGTGTAATCACCTGACTGCTTTCTTTAACTGGTGTACATGGAAAAATCAGAGGATCTGCTTTATTCAACGCTGGCTCACTCGTTTTCTGACATTCAGCTACTGCTAAGGCCTTGTCTGCTGTTTTATCACAGGAATTTCCAGGTGAAACATTGCATGAAGCACCAGTTTCTAACGTATGATTAATCTGGATGGATAAACACATTCAGAAGTAAGAAATAAAAAATAATAATCCAAAAGTAATAAACAAGTAGTGTCATGGCCCCTGATGAAATTAGCAACCAGTTACCTTATCTGGGTTCTCATTATGATCACTGGTTGATCCAGTTATTGAAGTAGCATTTTCAAATTTAGGGCTTTGTCCATTGTAATTTAAAGATGGATTCGAAGATGATAAACTTTCACGCTGGTCTGGGATTTCTAGAGAATTCACTTTAGATAGGTTGTTCACCAATGGTACAGCTGGAGAAGGTCCTGCAACAGAATCCTGTTTTGGAACTTGGCAGGCAGCAAACATGAATCCACTATTTTGCAGGGATAGTGGCTCTTTCGGAAGGGTTTCGTTTGACCTCTCACTTAATGCCTCCTTTTTATTTGCAACTGAAAAGACTCCAGCATTTGTTCCAATGACATTTGAATCATTATCTGCATGTTCAGGGAATTGCTTCAAAACTGAATCCGCACTATCACTACTGACAGTGTCTTTAACATTTACTTTCTGGAAAATATCAACAGGCTTTCTTGTAGCGATGTTCTTTCTATCACGCACATAAAACAGCATATAAGCCTTTTGTTCAAGCACAATCTTCTCACTAACTTGGTGAACCTGTTACATAAAATTAAGTTGCATTAATCACTACTGTCCATGTATGAATATCACTAATATTTCCCCCTAACTCGTCAGGGGTTCCATTCATAGAATATTCCAAGAAGTAAGTCTAGTGTCTGCTCACCTCATTGTCATTGAGGAGGTACCACATACCACTTGATGTACGAACAAAACAAACATAGTGACCAGAATGCGTATTAGGACCAAAATGTACCAATACACCGTAAAGACTGTATTTCAAATCTCCGTCCTGCCAAGAACAAAGAGAAATTTAATATCTATATCGTCCCAGTATCCGTAGGAAAAACAAGGATAAAATATAAAGTAGCATGACCATGAAAACAGGCCTTGTAAGAATGGTGCAGACCCAGCATCAACAAGACCACTAAGTCTCCAGTAAGAAAATCCATCAGAATGGTAAAAATTACCTTTTCAAAAAATCATTATAAAAAAATTACTCAACCATCACTACCACCAATACAGAAATGGTCAAACGAAACAGTCTGATATGGCAGTTTGCAACTTGCCACAGGCTAGACCCTTAAACAATAAGTTTCCAAAAATTGAATCAGTTTCCAAGCAATTGCTTATGTGCTATTATCTGAAGAATAAATATGCAAGAAAGTTCAATGATTAGAACTACAACAAAACATGCAAAAGAAAAAGTAAGAGGGTGAAAAAGGCTTCACTTTAAATAAACTCATCCATGTTTAGAATAAGCTTAAATTATCAGCAAAATACAATTTGCCTATAGAAGACAAACGACGAGGTCTAGGATGTACATAACAAAAACGGAAGCCTACTCACATAGGAACCACTGACAAATGGTTTCATTTCTAATGTGGGCTCGAAATAAACTTTCTTGTCAACTTTACGCCCAGGATCATGGGCATAAAACCTCTTTAGATGGATGGTAAGTACATAGGGTGCCTTGTGAACTGCAAGTCTTTTCTTAGCTCTCACTTTCTGCTTGCATTGCTCGCATTGATATTGCTTCTCACCTCCATCCAACAGCTCGGCGGCTGTGAAATTTTGCAGGGCAACAGGCAAACTATCTGCCTTTACTATTTCAAGGCTTAAATCCAAAAATGGATCAAATTTGTTGGAGCAAAAGAAACATTGCTGGCATTCCACCTGAAAGATTATGATAAGAAACCACATAAAAGAAAATAAAATAAACTTTTGAGTAATAGATACTCTAAAAATCTCAAAGGAACAGAAAAAAGAACTATTAGTATATTTTTTCAGCAAATGATGAGCTAAATAAGCGATGACTATAAGATTCAGACTTTACATACCCATGATATTATTATTTATCTAACCAGTTTACCACTATTTTGGATGTAAAATTCACATCTTAAATCCACTTATTTAAATTGGATTATCTTTAGCATGCACATTAATTTCATAAATTCTCTTAAGGGAATCACCAGAAAGACTTACCTGACTACAAAGGCGACCACCAAAGATTTTATATACTAAACTCTTCTCATAAGCAGCAGGGGATTCAGTGGGTACTCCAGAAGGCAAGCAGCACCTATGCATTGATTCTAGCAAATTCACCATGTATTCATGTGCATCCTCCTGTCTACAATATCTAAAGTTTCTAGATATGCCTAATATTTGGTCAAGAAGGACAAAAGCTGAGACATGTAAACTGTAAGGTTAATCTGCATATCAGCAAGTTGGAGAAGCTTTCAGAAGCAGCCCGACTAAAAGATTCCATACGTTCACAGGTAACTCGATCAGCTACCTTAACATATGTACAGAGTCACTAAAATTTTTAAGGGCTTTAATATAGAGTTCAAATAAATATAACAATTCTAAAATAAAAATCTTCCGAATAGATATCAGAAAACAATGTAAAAATTTTGGCTAGAAAAGTTCTAGATACAAATCAAATATTAGCAATAAATCACATAAAACAGCAGAAGGATACACCGCAGGTTATAGACAAGATCCTTCGGTATTAGAGATCTCCCAGTTGATTGTAATGCACGGCTAACATGTTTCTGAATAGCACACAATGCACAAAACCCAGAGATATGACCTTCATACATAAATCAAAATAGAATGAATATGATCAGTACCTGAGTAGAATTAGAAAGAATCAGTGGGCATAGAGCACAATGGTATCCTGAAATCTTCAATTAAAGATGTAAAAGACTTGGATATAGCCATAAAAAAGTAAACATTATCTTTTCCCCATAAGACATAAGCATTTGTTAGTAAGTACGGAAGGTAACCATTTAAAAAACCCTAAAGCAGCAACGAACATTTCAGACATTGTTGTCAGTTCTAAATTTCATAAGACATTAAACCACTCAAAACCATCATCCTAACACATAATTACGCATGAAATTTTGTATTCGTGATATAGAATGAATGGAGAGAGGAAAACAGAGACACTCACAGGAATTTTGATGTTTGCCACTTTGCAAATATGCAGCCAATGGCTCAGTATATGTCAGGCATTGCAACACTGAATTCAGAAAACAAGTATTTCCAAGATTTTCCAAACCAGCACCCTGTAAAGTATTCGTAAGTTCCATTGGCATTAAACAAAGAGATCTCCTCTAGAAGATCTACAGATATTTGAAGCCAAATAGAACAATCTATTGCCAAATACTCATAATCCAATCCACAGGCAGCCACCAAAATAAATGCTTGCTGCAGAAAGAATTGACCAGAAAGAACTGAAGGCAACAAGATGTTTTTTACTTAAAAAAAAAGAAACAATTGAAACTGAACTCTTCACGGGTACAAGTGCTGTTATAAGAAACAATTTTCCATTAACTTGGAAAGGCCACGGATGTTTGACAAATGTAACAACAAAATAGTAAACCTTTCTGAGTATCCAAAAACCAAAACACTAAACATTACAAAAACAATGAATAATATATCAGTTAAAACAATAAATAAAAGGGAAAAGAGTTCAAAATTAAGCCACCGTGATTTTAAAGTAGAGCTAAATTTCAGGGGAAAAAAAGACCAGCTCAACCTTTGATATCTTCTCAGTTCTCACAATCCTGGGAATAAAGAAAGTAAACTTAAGAGAAACTGCTAAAAAGAGGATAATTCTTCATTATTGGCTGAAGAACGGTCTTTCAATTCTCTATACATAAAAGTTACAATAAAAATTAAAAAAAAAAGCTTTGAGAGAACTCACGATTCTCCTGAAAGTGATACCAAAATTGAACTCAGGATCCAACCCGCTCTCAACAAAATCCGACACCTCAATCTTCTTCGCACTTTGACCGGGATTCACTTCCCCCGCGGGCCTTTTCCGACTCGAATCACTGTTTAACGTCTCAATCCGAAAATCAACGCCACCGTCTCTGTTCCCAATCCCACCAAACGGCTGCCTCGCGGGATGAAACTCTACTCTTCGCGACGAAGTAGAAACAGTCGGAGAAGACAATGACCCGTTCCCAGGACACGAATACCCGACAGAATCCGACCGGGTCTTAACCTCTGTGTCACTGCTCATCACAGGATTCTCCATCTCTCCAGAAAACCCACCGAACCGATTCGATAAAAACGGAAGCGGTTTCGATCACTTTGTTTGGGTATCGGAAATTGGATTAACCAAAAAGGAACCGATTTTGTTCTACCTATTGACAGATTCTTTACACGAAGAGCAAAATAGAGAAGAAAATTTGGCGGTGGAGAACGGTTATGGACTATTCGTTTGGGGAGAAACTAGAAGAGAAAAAGAGTGTAAGATGAGCGGCAGAGACACACTTCACTGTTAAACCCTACTTTCATTAGGGGACAGTTTTTATTTCATCAGCTAAATTGAAAAAGTAGTTAACTCCGATTCTATAGTGCTTTGATTCGTTGCCTGTTGGGTGTTCATATTTGACTACCGGTGATTGAGGGTTAAGCCAACAGCAGACTGCCACGTATTGGAAAGGACATAAATACGAAATTGGGCTCGATAGCGGTTGGAACGCGGAATCTTCACTGGTGTTTGGTTCTGTTTGTTTGCATACGTGGATAATAATAATTTGGGAAAATAAGAAAAAGAAGATTGGTCGTTTTCTGTGGTGGTAGCTGTCGTTTTGCATGACGGTATCGTACACGCTTTATCATTAATCATTAAGGATAATGGACTCACTCAACTAAAAGACGTGTTCCAAAAAGGACTCTGTCCCACCCAATTATCTTTTGCTTTTGTTTATCATTGTCTAATTATATGATCTTTTTTATATTTTTTAAAAATTAAGGAGAATTAAGTTAATTCCATTATTAGATTATTTATAAACTATATATGTTTTTAACAATTTTTTAATTTTAACTTATTAATATATTAATTTTGTACTCATATAATAAAAAATTATTTGTATATCTAACCATGCACGAGAATAAATCAGAAAAACCGATACTCCTTCAATGAATCACCAACTTTGCATGTGCGTTTTAATGGCCATGATCAACCTGAGCACAAGTCCACGTCTCACCAACTTTATTATCATCCCCAAGCCTGGAATTTTTTTAATTACCAAAATGCTTCCACACTGTCATGTTATTAAATTATTTATTTAAAATACTGTTACAAAAATACCTTTTGTTCTTGAGAATGGATATGTTTAACTAACTTTCATAAACCTATTCATAGTTCTTGTATTGTATTGTGAGAAAGCAACTATGCTTTAATAATTAGGCTTAATATTTTTGATTCTACCATCGAATTTTAATTTGATCTTAAATATAAAGAATTAATTTCAATAATTTAAATTTTTTTAAATAATTTTTATTTGTAACGATTCAAACGTATTAAGACGAAACTCAAACAATGTAATTTAAATTTAATTGAATTTAACTATTTAGTTGAAGCCTTTGACCTTACTCATTCGGCTATTACTATTCCTGCTAACATTATATTGATGAAAAATTCAACAAAGACGTAAGCCTATACTATAATATGGCAGAAAAGGAAAACTTCTATTGTCTAAACTGCAAATAATCCAAAGTTGCCATTGTTTCTTCCTTACATGTTATCACTTCTGCTGCTTATTCGAACCTTAAAGAAGCAATGGCATTAATTAAATGCAGTAAGCCTTGGATCTAGTAGTTGGTGATCACTACTGGGTTTATCTTCTTGGTCGTGGGTGCTTTGCTAACTCAGAAAGGGTGAGAAAGAAAGCCATCCGCATTGATTCTTAGCCGCGGTACTGCGGTAGTAAGATCAAACAGGTGGTGATCCAAGTTCCTGGTTAGATGGAGTTGGAGACAACTGATTGTGAAGTATGTGAAGGGGTTGAAGACATCAAACAGATAATCATCAGACTATCAACAAATGAAGTGATGATAGTTAGGTGCTTAGTCACTCTTGCGGTGCGAGATATTAATGACCTTGAGATGATGTAAGAATTGATTTACACCAGAGCAAGCAATTAATAAATTTTAACAATTTAATAAAAAATTTAAATTTATTAAATTTTAAATTAAACTTAAGTTTATATCTTAAAAAGAATAAAATTCAGGATCTAATTAAAATTATTTATATTTAAAATATTATAACATTTAGCTTTTTAAAATTTTCAAAAATAAATTCCAACCAATAGTTAGCAATCATTTTAAGCAAAGTAAAATAGAAAATATATAATTTTAATTTATATTTTATAGTCACTCTGATTTCACATAAATCTAAACTTCGCTCGAAATTTTGTGTTTGAGTTTAAGTCTGCTCTAAGTTCAATTTAACTTTCAAGTTTAAATTTGATTTCTATTAGGCTTAATTGGTTAAAACTTAATCAAGATGGAAATAAAATTTAATTAAATATTTTTAAAAATTAAAAATATTTTTGATTTATTTAAAATAGCATCATTTTATTTAAATTAATTTGATCTCTTACCTGAGTTGAACATAGTTACTTGCCTAAGGGGTCGCTGGGGACCTCTGCATAAAACTTCAATTCTAATTGAGTATTTTTTTTTGTCGGTTTAATCACAATATATTTTAGGAATATCTCAATTTTGAGAAGACGTCTTTAAACTATTCATATTCAGACTAATTCTTACTCGTACTGGGTCTACTCGTAAGAGGTAAAGTGATAGTCAAACAAGTTTTTCCATTCTCAAGACTCGAATTTAAGACTTTTAATTAAAAAATATAAGTGCTAAACCATGTTCACCAACCATATTTGATAAATTGAATAATCTTTTGAAGTTCGATAAAAGGTATTTACATATATGATGTCGCCTCAGCAATGGACCCAACGTCGCCATTTTTAGTGTCTTGTAGTGTTTTAACCATGTCGTTTTGATTTTCTCGTGGGAAAGTCCCTCTCTAATGCTTTAAACTAAACATTATTTTCTCTTCAATGAATTTTTAAATTATAAAAAAAACATTATTTTGTTTAAAAAGTGTTAAACTTCATATGAGATAGTCTAACTTGATTGGTTCGAAAACACATTTTTTTTCTAATAAAAGATAAAGACAAGGTAACCTTTTAAAATTTTCAAAATTTTCAAAAAAAATTATAATTTAATATCTTAAATAATATTTATATCTTATTAAATTGGTCCACGTTTGTTAGGAAAATTATATAACGTGTTAATTACGATAAATTTTTAATAAAATAACCAAAATCGTATATTATATTACGAGCAATTTTATATGAAAAAAATTTAATTTAAAGTAAATATTAAGATAAAATAATATAATTAAATCTTTATAAATTATAAATTCTGCTAGAATAATATAACATTTGTTAATTAATAATAATAATAATTGATGGAGATTAAGAATTATTATATAATAAAAATTATTGTTTTGTTTTAAAATAAAATGAACACGTGTCTCCCTCAAGCTCCTCCTTTTTTCTCTTGGATGGAGACAGTTGACTTGAAGAAGAATCTATTGAACAATTCAACGAAGAATTTTTAGTCACATGGCCGCCATTATTAATCCAAACAAACCACCACGACTCACTTCCGTTGTAGCCACCTCTAGTCGACGATCACCAAATCCATATCTTGCGGTTTTAACGTTAACAGAACCTCGTTATAAAGCTCCAACTATTGTCTGGTCCAGCGTCAGGTGGAGGGCAACAAGACGCGCGAGAAGAGAGAGAAACATGGAGAAAGCACCGTGAGAGAGTTTGAGAGAAAAATGTGAAAGTTGATGTTTTTGAAATCTGAAAGATCCACTTCACCTATCTGGGATTCAACCAATTTCCAAAAAATGCAGGACCCATCTCCAAAAATCTCACCCCTTCAATACCCGGATCTCAAATTCTAATATTTTATTCAAATTTGTCGTGGTTTGATCGGCGTCCCCTGTTTTGTGCTCCGTTTATGTTTTAAACCAAAAAACAGGAGTTTTCCTTCATGTTCTCGTGGGTTTTGGCTGTGCTATCTCTGCTCTGCTCCTTGTTTACATCTCCTGTGTTTGTGAGTTGTAGCTTGTGATTTTCAACCTTATTAACGCATTCACGGAATTTTCTCAAACTTTACAGGACATTCGTTTTTCTTTTTTTGTCTCTCTTTTCTTGGACTCCTTTCTGTACTTTCAAACACAAATTCACTTTCCGCCTTGTTTCTAGCGAAAAATTCTCAATATAATACATCCCTTGTTTCCTCTCCTCTTGAATTCCCAAATACCCTCCAATCGTCGATAGTCCACCATGAAAGTCCCCAGAGACAGAATTAGGTTCAATGTAGGAGGCAGAATCTTCGAAACAACTTCCACAACCTTAGCTCACGCTGGTCGGAATTCCTTTTTTGGTGCTTTGTTCGACGAAAACTGGAACTTAAAACAGCTCCATAACGACCCCAATCTAAACAATGAATTCTTCATTGATCGAAACTCAGATTGTTTCAGTGTCCTCGTCGATATTCTACGTACAGGTGATTTCCATATCCCTGCTCACGTCCCTGAAAGGCTTCTATATCGAGAGGCCTCATTTTACGGTCTATTGGATCACGTAAGGTCGGCGAAATGGGGTCCATTTGATGGCAACATACTTCGCCATTGCAAGTCTATTACAGGTCGTGCACCAGGAGATGGGACCGCAATTCGTGCGGGACCTGATGGAGGATGCTGCGTAGCACATGGCAGTTTGGTACATGTTTATGATTGGATGATGGAAGAGCATCCACCAATCAATCTTGATTATCAAAGAGTGAATGATGCAGCTTGGGTTGATTCTGAGAATCTGATCATTAGTGCTTACGAGAGGTTGGGCCGTGGAGATGGAGGATTGGGGTTGTTTAATCGGAGAACCGGCGAGTTGAGGAACAAGTTTCAAGTTTGGCATGAGAATCAAGTTAAGAGCTTCACAGCTGGGGCGTTGAGTACTACGTGTGATCTTAAGATTTTCAGTAGTTGTAAAGGGAGGAGTAATGAGTATGGTATTGGTATGTGGGATCAAATCACAGGAAAGCAGATAGATTTCTTCTACGAGAGCCCTGGTTGGTCTCTCGGAGATGCTGACAGATTACAATGGCTGAATGATGCCAACTGTTTGCTGGTGGCTACTCTGTTTCCGAGGAAGGACAATTGTTACATCAGTTTGTTAGACTTCAGGGCCAAAAAGATGGCTTGGTCTTGGTCTGACATTGGAGTTCCAGTTACAATGGACGATAAGCGAGTGCGTGATGCAATAGCCATGGAGAGTAGCCAAGCCATATGTGTGGTGAATGAGTACGAGGACTTGGGGTTCATGGATTTGAGGATGAATATGGGGAGTGTGAGATGGAGGAGTTCGAGGGGTAGGTTGATGAAAGGGAAGATGCCTGATGAACCTTGTTATCCCAAATTGGCATTGCATGAAGGACAGTTGTTTTCCTCCATGGATGACTGTATATCTGTGTTCTGTGGTCCTGATTGGGTCCTGACCTCCAGGCTTCGACGTACTCATGGAGGCTCAATCTGTGATTTCTCGATTGGCGGTGATCGGTTGTTTGCTCTTCATAGCGAGGAGAATGTGTTTGATATATGGGAGACTCCGCCTCCGCCGGTTGTCTGATTCAAAGTCTTGGCCTTCATGGTTGTTCTGGTTTTCACTTGTACATGCCAAAGTCTGAGATTCAAGTTTGCAGGAGACAGAAGAAGAACTACAGGAGTTATTCTATGCATAGAATTTTAGCACATTTTGGAATATTTTCACAAAGTCTACTTGAAGTCTGAAATAGGCGCGGAGAATGTATATAATCATCCACGGATGTAACAGAAATATGTCAAAGATTGGCCCTGCTGTATTTTCTTGCTTGCTTGACTATGGAAGATGAACCAAATCTTTTCTTTGCAACTCAAACTCTTTTGTTACTTGCAAGTTGCAGCACACATCAAATTCTCTTTTGAGATATCAATTAAAAGGTTAAAAGATTAAATTAAATTTATAAATACTAAATTACTCAACATATTTTATAGTATTAAAAGTCAAAAAAATTGAATCTAATTAGTTTGAATATTAGGATTCCATCTAAACTTGAAAAGATTTTAAGATTGTCGGTCAACTTTCCTAGTAAGTATTATTCAAATGACGGCTAAAAGTCCAAATTGGAGCTTAATATTTTTTAGTTTAATTAATTTAGCACTTAAACTTGTATCTTGCTTAACGAAGGTCTAAATTTTATGAGTCTGGTCAATTTAAGGTTTTTTTGGTCGAAAATTATAACTTGTCTACTCGTGCCATTACATGTAGGCTAATTAGTCTTTAGATGCTACGTTAAGAACATATGTACAGTATAGCGCCCTCTTACCGTAGGGTATATACCGGGACGCCCGTAGGTCGTACCGATACATAATCTACGATGAGCGTGCACTACGACTCGATCATTTCTATAAACCTCATGGCATCAATATAATAAAGCAGTAATATCGAATTCACTAAATTTTAAAACCAAAGAGTACTTCTCATTTCATTTCATAAAACCATAAGTTCACACTTCT
>JANITW010000008.1:15103-26426 GCA_027564335.1 Erythroxylum williamsii | reverse complement strand
CTAATATGTGTTATTCTGTATCAAACATAAATTAATTTATTTTAACTATAAATTCATAATAAATGGTGTGTATAGATTGTTGGACATTATAAATATTACAAATAGTGTATAGTAATAGAAAATTAGTATGTGAGTAAGTCTATTACCAGGCCTTAGACCAGTATATGAGTTTAAATCAAGCCCTTAATGAAACTTTTCACTAGTTTGAAGTCAAGCTTGGCTCATTTATTGAACAATCTTTCAAAATATATTTGGATTTGACTCGTTTACAAAATGATCCCAGTCTTGTTGAGTCCGAAATGAGCTGAGCTCATGATCCCTTATTGAGCGTCATGGCTCATTTGCAAACTGTCCACTATCACCTACTTTAAGACAAGTTGTGATGGTTAGTGAAGTTCTAACTGCTATAATGATTACCTAGTTCCAAACAACTTATAGGAGAGAAGCTCGTAGTGCGTGGTATCTTTTGAGGTGTATAAGCTACATGTTTTATAAAGAAATGAGCCTTTCTGAAGTTAATTTTTTTGTTCTAAATCTTTAAATTTTAGACAGCCATATTCCTAATAGACTTAGTAAGTTCCCAAATTTGAGTTCTTTTCACATGAAGAGGTTTGTTTCTTGAAGGCAGACTTAATTTATTTGACTATATATAGAAACAACCGATTCATCAGATTCTGGTGTACTGAATTGTTGAAATTCATGATCTATCAGAAGTTGATTATAATCTGCTGACATATCAGCAGAGAGTAATGTACAAGCAAGGCTTTTTCCTATTGGAACCGAATTGTTCTTTGAAATTCTTGTTTCAAAATCCTGTTTGTATTAACATTGAACATTACTTTTGTTCCTAGATCAGATTTTGTTATGGTTTTTACCTTTCGAGCTTCTGGTTATATAGGAGTAGATGACGGGGAAACTATAAAAGTGGCAAGATGTGGTGGAGCAGATCCAGACAGAAATCAAAATGGTGATCTCTTTGTCACCAATAAGGTAATCCAAATTTCTTCGTATGGTGTATGTTATCAATGGACATGCTTAGTCATTTGGTTAATACCTTTAGCCCGCACTGAAAATAAGTTGCTTGAAAAGTGCCAAGGGTGCAATTCTTTGAGGCTAAAAATGATTCTAAATGTTGGCATGTTGGGAAAACATCAAGGTTATTTCCTTGACAGCTTTAGTGGCAGGGTTATGGCTTTTAGGGTGTATGTTTTAATAACTTCTTTTTTGCTTGCCTTTTCTTTCATGTGTATGGACAACTGCTTTGTCACACATCATTACACTATAGAACTGGGTGTTGCTTTCATCACGTCTCCAATGTTTATTTTTATGAGGATCACCAACATAACCTTCTTTTTTAGGTGCGAGAGGATCCAGTATTCCGACGAGAAGGCTCTAACATCCATGTAGATGTTCTTAGTATCACTCAGGTAAGCCAACTCATGGGAAGAATATTTTATAATTTCAATGCAGATTAATCCTACTCAATTTGTTTGGTTGGGTGCTGTAAGTCAACTATTTAGAATAAGCTGGAGTTTCTTTTTCCTCTCTTTTCTTCGTTTCTAGGTTTCCTCATTTACGTTGACTCTCTCTTTAAACTATACTACTTTCATAATTATCTATGTGGCACATTTATTTTACATTTAAAGTTGCATTTTGTGTATATTTTGCAGGCAATTTTGGGTGGAACCATTCAGGTCCCAGTGCTCACAGGAGATGTTGTACTAAAGGTTTGTAGAGCTCTTGTTGGACAATTTATTATTCAAGTAATTATCAAGTAACTGTAAGTTATATATTTTCAGGTCCGCCCTGGCACCCAACTAGGTCAGAAGGTGGTTTTAAAGAAGAAAGGTGAGAACATGATTACTCGAAATTCTATACAGTAATCTCTAATTTGAATGGGTCTTTTAAGGGGTGTATTGCACTTGGGTGATAGGAATCAAAATGTTGTTTTCTTGCAGATTATGATGCACGCATTAAGGTTCTATTCATGTGCTTATTTATTTGTGTTGTACTTTGTTATATTCATGCTTCATAACAAATACTAGATTAGTGTTTGACGGCGTGTTTTTTCTGAAAATTATTGGATTTTATTGAAGTACACTTATTTTTCCTGTTCACCTAAATCATTTGGATATCAGATTTCTTAAACTGAAGCCGCCTGCCTGCTCTTCCTCAAGTCACCTGACCTCCATTTCTTCTCTTATCTCCCATGGCTTTCAACTTCAGGGGACTTAGTCGGGTACAAATCTCTTCATCCTTTTGTTTTCTATCATTTTTAGTTTTCTTTGATTGTAAACTTGTGACTTGATTTTGTTTTGGATTGTCTCAATTGGTGGGGTTTTTTTTTTACTCGTTACTTTTTACATCATCTGGGCCAAAACATAAATAAATAAAGCTTCATCCTTTTTTGCTGTTCATGGAGAAAGGTAGTATTTTGGGGTTAACTAATATTAATCCTTCTGAGGTGGAGGATTAGTATGGTTATGGCGTCCTCATCACTTTTTATTGATTTGGGTTAAATACAAAATAAAGTTTCTCATTTATGTGGCGTTTAAATTATAAAAGATGTATGATAGGAGTATGTACAGTTGTAAACTTGCATGTGACATTACTTGAAAATTATTGGATTTTATTGATGATTTGATGCTTCAAATGTGCCATACCACCTGTTGGTCATTCGAATGAATTAAATCAGCCAAATGCTTCACCCGGCTTACGTGTGTCTGATCACACCAAAGAGTGTTCTGGAACTGAAGAGAAAGAAGGTGCACCGCTATGTGATATTTAAAATAGATGAAAAGAAGGAGGTTGTGGCTGAGAAACTAGCTCAACAACTCTTTTGCATCCAGTCACTTATAATTCCTGTGATTTATGGATCATATAATTACTTTAAAATACTAAGGTAGTTCCACCAGTAGAATCGAAGCTCAGAGTTTTTGCATTTAAGATGCAGTTTCATTCTCAGGTTAGAACATGCATCCTGATTTGCCTTTGCTAACTATTGTGAGTTCTGTGGAAATTAAATATTTAAACCCTTGAGTTTTCCTTTTAGGTTTCTGACCTTGGAAATAGCCTGAATGTTGTGAACTCTGCTGCTGAAGAGGCAAGTCATATATCTATGCTTGAGAGTCTGTGTGTGTGTATTTCTTTTCTTTCTTTTTTTTTTGGCAATGATATAAAATTTTATTTTTAAGTTTTCACTTCTCATCAGATCAGGAATTATGCAGACTATTCTTTCACTTGGAAATGCTTTGAACCAAGGAACTGCTAGGGGTAAGTGAAAAACAGTACTGGGTCGAAATACTTTTCTTGTATATTCTTTTATACACAATGAATCAAAGTTTCAGAACCAATTTTTTTAGTACATGTTTATAAAAAGTACTCCTAAGTGCTCTGTTGAAAAACAGTACTGTGTCAGAATACTTTTCTTATATATTCTCTTATACATAACGCAATTAAAGTTCAAAACCAATTTTTTTTGTACATATTTTATAAACAATGCTTCTAAGTGCTCTGTCCTCTAATGGATATTAGGACTAGCTTAAGTGTTGGCATGTATTTTCACCGTTAGGGGGTTAGTCTCTTAGTATTTTCTTCGGTGTGCTGTTTTCTTCCATAGTCTCTTGTAGTCTATTTTCTTTAATAATTTTCTTTTTTCATTATGAGAAGTTGAACTAAAATAAGTTTTGTTTAAGGTGTCCTCTATCGATGTAGGATTCAGTATGGATTAGGGTATAATAAGGTGGACCCTTCTAGCATTTATTTCACTTGATCCCCATTTCTTCTTATAAATTCAACTTCGTATTTTTAACCAATTTGATCTCTTTGTGTTTCTCTATTGTTTTTAGGATCTGCTATTGGATTTAGACTGGACAGTCTTCTTAAATTGACTGATACACGGGCAAGGAACAACAAGATGACACTAATGCATTATCTTTGTAAGGTACAGAGTGCATGAAATCTGCATATCTTGCTTAGGTATCTGGATTCACATATGCCAAGTCCAAAATACTCCCAATAAAGTATGTTAAAAACAGGATGGACATATAGGAAACAATTGAGGTTGAGGGAGTAGCCTAGTGATTGGTACCTTTCCTAAGGGAGGTTCTAGGTTCAGAATCTCACTTGAGATGAAGTGGTTAGCCCCATTATATAAGCAAAAATTGGACCATTATATCCTTCAAGACCATAAGTATACATACATATGTATGCAGTTGTGTCAAGGCCTCATATAACTAGAGAATGTTACTTTCACATTAAGATGTTTTCAATTATCCCGTTCTGTTTGATATGCTGTAGGTGCTTTTTGAAAAATTACCAGAGCTTCTAGATTTTTCAAATGACCTTTCCAGTTTGGCCCCATCATCAAAGGTATTAACATTGCGATTGTGGTAATCAAAAAGTAGACGCAAATTTTGTCCTGAACTACGTTTCCTTATAGATACAACTGAAGTTTCTGGCAGAGGAGATGCAAGCGATAAGCAAAGGATTAGAAAAAGTTGTACAGGAACTTACAAATTCTGAAAATGATGGTCCTATATCAGAAAACTTCTGCAAGGTATATGTTGTTTTTGTCATTTATAATCGTGAAAGAAATCTGCTTATTATTGTTTCTGTTGGCTATGTTGTCTCTATCATGCATGCTTGTTGGGCAATTTAATTCTTGTTGCTTGATGATGTGGTCCTTTTGTGTATATGGATCTGTAGTATACACATGAGCAATGACTTAGTCTCTTTTGTGCTTATGGATTTGTTGGATGACTGCTGCTCCTCTCTTACTCTTTAGCTCTCTGTGCATATGCATTATATTTGTGTTCATTTATGTACCTCTCCGTTACAAGTTAACTGAAATTTTGCTTCCTGTTGTGTAGATTTTGAAGGACTTTCTGTGTTATGCTGAAGCTGAAGTAAGATCTTTAGCTTCTTTATACTCTGGAGTGGTAGGTCTTGGAGTTCATTCTTTGTTTCTTCATCATATTAGACTATACTTCACATTGACCTTAATGTTGTTGCAGGGTAGAAATGTTGATGCATTGATTGTTTATTTTGGAGAAGATCCAGCTCGCTGTCCCTTCGAACAAGGTAATGTTGTTTCTAATGCACCTTTTTTTTCCTTTTTTCTTACAAAAAATAATTGAAAACACTTCTACAGTTATTTCAACTCTTCTCAATTTTATGAGATTGTTCAACAAAGCACACGAGGAAAACTGCAAGCAATATGAGATGGAAACAAAGAAAGCAACCGAAAATGATAAATCAAAAGACACTGCTCCTCTCAAGGAGGCTGCTCCTTTGTTGCAAAAATCAGCAGAGAGGAGCAGGGTGAAGTAAATGCGAGTTCCCTTGAGCAGAGTTGAGGCAACAAAAAGGTGTTGGACCTGTTGGTTAGTAGGGCTCTTAACAATGGTCGAGGAATGTATATTCATCCAGTAGATTAACCAGTAACCTAGTTAGCAGTACAAAGTGCACCACTTACTGCAAATCTCGAGGTTAATATTCCCTGCAAGGTAAACTCTTAATCTCAGTACTTCTTCCTATTCAAGTAACCACAATGCCACCTACAAATTCCAACGGAGGAAGTTTTATATTTTATGGGATTGGCCCACTACTATAACAGTATGGAATAATAAAAAGTTAAAAAGAATATAGCCTGAATTTGGTGACATCTTAAGTTAAAATATATTAGGACTCCCTATGATTGGACTTCTTTTTCATTTCAATATTCATATTTTGAAAATTATCACTTATCTCTTATAGCATTGTATATTGTTTAAATATCATACAACTCATTATATTTCATTAGTTTTCCATTTACTTCTTCTTCAAAATTGTGTAGTGAAACTTTTAAATTTAGCACAATGTTATTTTGGAACTATAAATGAATGAAAAATTTAGGTAATAAGAATAAAATTGTGCAATAATTAAACAGTGTAAATGAATGAAAAATTAAGGTAATGTGAATAAAATTGTGTAATAATTAAACAGTGTCACAAAAAAATAAATAATATTTTTTAAAACACGAGAATAGAAATATAAAAAAAGATCAAATAACAAGACGATGAGTGTAATTAGCCTTAAAAACTTTACAGAACTTACCTAGTGGAGTAGTTCCACCCAATAGTTAACTCTTTAACAGGTACTTTGTACGATTCTTATGGCCTTTGGTGCAGGTTTATGGATTCTCGGCACAATAATGCTCTGTGATAAGCAACGTGTAACATACCCCTTCACTGGATATGTCTTCTAGTAGGACTTTGGTGACTTTCTCCCCTTTCAATTTTGTTTTCTTGTCTCTATTTTTCCTTTGGTTTTACTATAGTTAAACTATTTTCGTCTCTCTTGAACATTTCTGCGTCAATTTTTCTTTTTCTCTAGTCTCAGCCAATACATGTAAATTTGCACTTCAATGTTCTGCACATATTTCTTTCGATGCAAACAATTTCTCTTCGGGGAAGAAAGTGTACTTTCCTGTACTTACGGCTTTGAGAGTTGGATGTAGACAACTAGTCCAATTAGTTTTCCAAATTTTGCACTAAGAAATGGTTAGAATGCCTAATTGAATAGAATCATGTTAAGTGTATTTTATGGGTTTTAACATGCATATTTAATCCCTAAGAGTGAGTAGTAGTCTTCAATTGTGACTCGAACATAAAACATATTTAACTATGTTATAATTTTTCTTTATCAATTGTTTAGTATCACAGTTAATTGTTTACTAATTGTGTTTAACATTGCCCTTTAAGGATGAGTTTTTGGTTTTGATTTTATTTAAGAGAAGTTGGAGCTAATAGCCCGAGTGTTCAAATGATATGATCCTTCTGATGTTAAACAGAGCAGAAGGGTCTTTAAGTTTTGCTCACATAAACATGG
The DNA here is from genome assembly GCA_027564335.1 of Erythroxylum williamsii. NCBI lineage: Eukaryota > Viridiplantae > Streptophyta > Magnoliopsida > Malpighiales > Erythroxylaceae > Erythroxylum > Erythroxylum williamsii. Next base: position 19,556 of record JANITW010000008.1, on the reverse strand, counting down.
CCGAAAGGAGAACAAAGACAGATACGAAAAGACTAGTAGGGTCTTTAAGTTTTGTTCACATAAACATGGCCGAAAGGAGAACAAAGACAGATACGAAAAGAACTAGTCTTTACATTTCATAAAGTATAAAGAATAAGACTTGCCTTATCTTCTAGAGATTAAACACACTTTGGAGTCATTTTAAGATGGGAATGGTAGGTTTAGGTCTTATTCTCCACTCTTATCTGCTGATTCGAATTGGTTATTAATCCAACTTTGAAATTCTGACCCTCGAGAAAATTTGTACTTACTTTTGCTGATTAGTCTTGTATTTTTAAACTTTTGTTCATCAGATTCTTGATCTACTTATCTAAGTTTTGAAACGGAGGGTCTGTCAAAATTTTTTAAACTTCAGCTGATTAGAGTCTTGATGTACTTTGAAATGGAGGGTCTATCATTTCTTTTTGAAATATATCGTAAAGTATCTCACCTTTTTCACGTACTTACATGAATCATCAAGCACACATGCACCTTACAACTTCAAATTTTGCGAAGATTTAAAGAACCATTTGGGCATATCATAATGCAACAGAGGCTCTAAAGTGCAAGTTTGTGTATTCTACATCATAAAGGTGAATTTGACATAACAATTATGGATGTTTAGACTTTAGAGGGTTATGTGATCACCCTAATTCAGTTACGTCAAGTTACAAAATGATTAAGTACACTTGTAACGATCAATGACGAGAAGGGATGGGCCGGTTTGAATGAATTATTGAGACGTGTTGGATGAGGCACGAATCTAGTGGTGAATATATCGATAAGTAACAAGAAGATAAGGTATGTTTGCTCCTTGATTGCGTGATAAGTCTTCCTGCCTAGCTCTTTAGTCTCCACTTGTCTCTTGGAAATTTTTCTTGGAGCAACTTTTTGGAAGCATCAATTTCACCATAAATATGTGTAATTTTCACTTATTATGATTTAATACACATTAAATATATATATATTTTAGATAAATTACTGACCAAATTAAATATAAGAATTGAGTATTTTTTTAAAAAATTAGGAAGTCCTTACTCCAATTGAAGATGTTTCTCTAGTCGATAATCAATTATACCTACACGTAGAAATTTAATGCAATTGAAGATAATTCTCTTGTCGACAAAGAGAAATATGGAACGAGTTGAGAACTTAATGTTATATTTGGTTGAATATATAAAATTTTGAATAGATTGAAACGGAATTTTTTATAATGGAATAGAAGGTAAATAATTGTAATATTAAAAAATTATTGTTTGAGAATGATGAAAGAGTTTATAATATAATATAGTGATATATTGTTTAGATAAAAGATTTATAATGTAATATAGTGTAAAGTTATTTATCATTTTACATTTTATCCTAAATTTTCCAAATCGAAAGTTTTTAATTTTTACTGTTTAGAATATAATGAAATATAATATAAAAACACTCCTCCTTTATCTCATTTTATTCTGTTTCATTATAAAACTTTTTCTTAAACGATATTGTCTCAGTTGGTGCAGAGATTCTATAGAACAAGAACTAACATCAATAAGTTAAGAGTGATACTGAAAAAATGTAAATTAACAGCATGTGTTTTCAATTCTTTACATTTAAATGAATTCTAAAACATGTAAATATGATAACCACTCGTTATTTATATCAGCCACTAGATATTTCAATAGATTTAGTTCGGACATGTCACCTGTTTTTTATTAAACACTCTAAATTGTAATCATTTATTTCAATAAATAAATATTTTTTAAAAATTATATATTATATTATATCTTTTTTTTAAGGATTAGTCTGGAACTAATCCCTCCATAACAGAAACATCTCAAATTAAGAAGGGCTGCTACTAACCTAAGAATTTGTTACATTCTCAATAGTCGAATCTTTAATTTCTTGGTTAAGCGTAGAAGATATGTGTCATCTACATCAATCCCTAGTATCACTGAGACGTGTTTTGATTGATACAATCTGTCCTGGCCACTTGTCAACAAGAGTTTCTTCTTCGGGCAGCTGTCGATTATGTCATTGTTCAGTCATATCAATAAAACAATGTACCTTAGGAGATTGTCTGTTCCTCCGTTCTGTCTTCTTTTGCCTGAACAATTCTACCTTTATAATTTATTGGAACAAATAATTTAGCAAGTTATTTTGATAAAAATATTAGAAAAATTATGTCTTAATTTAATATTTTTTATGTGATTCATTTTATTTTTATATCTTTTTATTATGAAAAACTGAGTTGTCAAATTTTTTTCCTTACCGATTTTGATATCAAAATCATTTTGCTGAAGGTGCGAGCAGCTTGTAAAGATGGACCGAAAAGTATAGCGACAAGTGTTCGATATATGAATTTCTACAAACTAATATTCTTTGTAGTTAGTTCAATATATATAATCTGCATGAAATAATGAGATATCTTATTTTATAACATGTCTCTATTTAATGCAAATATATAATTCTATTGGGTTTATACTTTACATAAGTCAATTATCACTGTCAAATAATATTTTTAAGAATTAAAAGATTCAATTAGAATTAGATAGTTATAAAAGTAATTAATATTAAATAATTTATAAATTTATACTATCTTTAAAAAATTAAGGATTTAATTGTAAAAGATAACTATTTAATCGGTTTATATTGAATTATAAAAATCAATTAGTTTACAAAAATTAACCGATTAATTAATAAATTAATTTATTTTTAACAACAAAAATTATTAAACTAAATTAAATCGAAAAGTTAAAAATTAAACAAATAATTTTTATTATCAAATTTTATTTTTTATAATCTAATTTAATATCAATAACTTATTTATTTTGTTTGATGGCTAACAATGGAGACAACTACAGAAACCGACCAAGAACGACTCTACAATATAGAGTTAAGAAGGCTAACAATGACCCATCATAACCATATTGTACTCGAATACATAACAGAAGCCTTTCTGTCTCCTTTTACATGACAGTAAGTCCGAATTGCAGACTGATCAATGAACAAGAAGGTGTTAAGTCCGATTTGCAGAATGATTACACTTCTTAATGTTTCATTAACGGTTTGCTTAAATGACACATCTTCCTGTCTGTTGGGGCCATTTTCAGGAATCATCTACAGACCTGTCACAATTATTTAATTAACTAATAACCTAGGTATCTCTTATCATTTTATATATGATGTTCTAAGAAATTTAATTTATAGTATTGATAAATTAACTAGAGACAATAATCTCCTCTCTGACTAGCCCTCGAAATCCTTTAAGAAAAATCAAGTCCTGATGAGATGAACTTAGATTACCTATGCCCTAAATGATTATAGAGTTTGGTTGTTGAGTTTGTTACATATGTCAAGCTTTTTGTACTAGATCTGAGTGGAAGTAGCGTCGGAACCATCAGTTGACTAGTCTTTAGAGTCGATATACCCTTCTAAATCGAGAAATGATGCGAAGATTCGATAAAGGGAAAGTTAGTTTTACCTTAATTGTCTACGAAGTGTCGTTAAATATTGGACTGAATACGTTGTTGTTTTTTGTATTTGTCTAAAACCAATGTTTTAAGAGAGTTTCTCTCACGTGGGAGAGATCCTCCCCCATTTTGTAACTTCTCTTTTATAACGAATGAATTTTTAATTTCTAAAAAAAAATAAGGTTAGCAACAACTATCCTCCTCCAACTTGAATCTGCTTTAATCAAAGTTTAGTTACAATTAAATTTGGTTTAATAGGAGTAGAGTAATTTAAAATTCAACATGTTTGAAACTTAAAATGACATTATTTTAATTAACTAAAACTAATTACTTTTAATTATTAAATAAATAGTATTGCTTGGCTAAATTTTAACAAGATGATATCGTTTTATCTATTAATACATATATATCCTTTTATCCCTTAATTTCAAGCTTGGCCTTTAGAAAATAGATACACCTGGATACTAACATATGGCATCACTATCTCAGTTGAACTACTCTTCCAGAGGATGGCATGTGAGATCTCAGAGTCACAGGTCACAACCCTTCAACAGTTCTTTAGTTTTCTGTCACTAGAGGCATTGGAGATCTGTCAGGTTTACATCTGCCCTTGAAATCGACCTTTTCATATTAAATTGTGGACATTCTAATGGTGAAAATCAGGGAAGACGACGGAAAAGATCAAATGAGTGGCCCTTATTTTATTTCTTTGATTCTCCAGTCTGTAACGAGTGGCTAGAGTTCGATTTTGCTTGATTCATCGTGCTGTGTATTTGGACCCTTCTACATTAACTAAACAATTAACATTAACTTCTATTAATAACTACACCATTCTTGGAATCTAATTCAGAGAATTATCTCAATACATTTAGCATATGAGATTTTGGATTTGAAATAGTTTCTAAGTTTTGGGACTTGTTCCTGCTGAGAGTTTGATTGACCATGCAAGAAGGAACCTTCAATCCAAAAATAGTGAAGTT
>JANITW010000007.1:60931464-60956144 GCA_027564335.1 Erythroxylum williamsii | reverse complement strand
TTCCATTTCTATTACATCAATCATAGGCTAGCTCCGGGAAACAAGGAACTTCGAGGATAAGTGTCAATATTAAAAAGTTTGTAATAACCTTTTTTTTTTTTTAAAATAAAGTCTCTACTATCAATGCACATTGAGACAGAAAACCAATCAGCTGTGGTAAGCATTCATGCATAAACTAGACTATTATTCCTGTAGGATATATGAAATTTGAAGCAAGCAAGATGAAAAGCTTATAAACATGTTGTAGGAAACTTAAGAGAAGCCTTGTCATTTAGCGAGAAAACCACTACAAACCTATAAGAGGAAAAGATTAGCCTCTCTTCTTTTTTTCTTGTTGTGTCTACCCATAAACAAACCATTAAAACAAGTGGAAGCACAAGCACTGAAAAAATCAACAGAAAACCATTAAGAAAGAGTGCATAAAATTAGAAGAAAGCAAGAAGCAAAAAGGTAAAAAAGAAACACAGTCATGAGTATTACCAATTATATTATCAGAACTATCACTATTGTATACATGGGTCTCAGAGGAAGACAAAATATTTCTAAAAGAGGGAAAAAAAACAAACATATCAGTAAAATCAACCGACACAAAGATTAAGAACAAAATCGGAAACTCCCACTTTGAAAATCTTTGTTTCCTTCGAAAAGATTTCTTTTTTGTTCAGGAACTTTTCTAATCCTTGCATAATAATGGATTTTCTTACCACAACAGGCAAAGTCGAAACCTTATCCTACCTGGAGCCATTAGCGCCGATTCCGAGCTTCTGATTCCTCCAACATACACCCTCCATGTTACTAAAGTATACAAGTCGAGAAAAAAGTTGCATTCTTTTCCAGTATAGTCAACTGAAAAAATCTAAAAAGCAAACATGAAATTCATAAACGGAGTGATTATATGAGAACCCAATCGAGTTAAAGATCAGAGAGACGAAAAGAACAAAATTTAGGTGGATTTAGCAGGAGAGAGCGGTAAAGATGCAACCTTTAGGGCTTTACATCGCAGTCACTGAACACACGAAGAAGAAACAGTGGAGAGTGATTTAGCAAAAGAAAACACAAGGATGAGGATTTCGACAAGAAGAAGAAGGCGTTAAAATAACGTTTAATCAGAGATGAATAGATTCCGAAATACGGTTTTCTGTTAAACTTGAACAGTGGGAAGGCGTACCTTGAAAGAACCCATGGCGTCCTCTCCTCTTCCATAGGACCATGAAAAGCCACGCTTTGGTTCCCCATCACAAGATTTTTAAGTATAAAATAATGATACGTTTTGCATTAAGTGTCTGAAAAAAGGAGCCAAAGCACATCCATAGTCAACAACACTACTAAACTTACAATCATCTCATCAACTACCAAATTAACCATCAGAACCGGTCAAACACCTGACGAAGAACTCGCCAATATTGCTGCTACCACGCCTTCGATTCTTAGCACTCTGCAGAAAAAGTAGTGAGTAGTAGTGACAGTGTGACACAAGACCTCCATTTTCTAAATTTTCAGTCCCAATAAAAACAGCATTTTTATGTCCCAAAATATGGATCGCTCACTCCAAGCACCTTTATATTTTGACCCGACAAAATTGTAAGGAAGTAAATTATGGTCTGATCTCCGTCAACTTTTCAACAAGACGGCCCATTCTTTTCATTGCTAAAATTCGAACCTTAATCTTTGCTCTAAGTTAACCTTACTAACTAATGACGAACTGAGCATTTTTTTAATTGGCTGATGTGCAGAACACGTGTAAGTGTGGGCTCATACAACGTTTCCAGATTAGGAGTCATGCTCATCCACGTTACACGTGGCGTTTGCAATATATTCTTGAAGATATTTAATTCAGATTTAAAGTGAAACTAATATATTCTTGAAGATAAATGCTTTAAATTAAAGCAAACCCCAATTCAATTCAATTTAAGCATAAATATCTGAAATTAAACACTTGAATTCCATTAAGTTAATTGTTCTTATTTGAACAATTGGAGTAAGTCAAAACATATAGCCTAAATAAATTGTCATTTTTATATTTGCTTAGCATTGGAGTACATCCCTTATTTCTGTCTTTTAAATTTGGATTATTTAAATTAATTTTCAGCAAGTAATTAATTAAAATTTGATAATCAATTAGTAGTAAAAACAAATAAAAATTAAAGTAACTTTAGTTGATTTAGCCACATAAGAAATATAAATGGCAAGTACTACGTAAACTGTCATTAATTAAAAACTAAAACCTGTACAATAATTGGTAAAAATTTTACTAATGGAAAATTCAGTAATACCAACAATTAAAATACTCAACCAAATAAATTTATTTAATTAAAAATAATATATCTTTAAACTCTATCTAATATGTAATTATTAGTGAGAAATTTTGGTTTTATTTAAAAAAATATATATAAACTGAGAACTATATCAAAAAAAAACTAAACAACCTTAGTTTTCATTTAATAACCTCCTCAATCAATAAATTTCAAATTCTTCTAATAAAAATAACATATATAACTTATATTTTAAATTTTATTCAATTTTTAACCAATTTTATAACGATCTAATACTAAATGAATATTTTAAACTTTAAGTTTTTTATTTTCTCAATTTAATTTTCAGTTCGATTTTTAAAACATTAAATAATAAACAACCTTATTCCTAACTAATAAAAATGTTATTTCCAAATAATTGAAAGCTAAAATTTGTATTAGTACTAGTTAAAAATATGAAAGAAACATGATTTCGGGCTTCAAAAAGCTTCTCCTCCTCCTGATCAGTTTCCATTGCTTCTTGTTCAACAATCTATTACACTGTTTTTTGGAGGCTCAAAAGTGATTAAACCATTCTCCTTCAACCACATTTTAGATACATACTACAGCTCCATCCAGTAACAATCCAAAACTTCTTAATCGACATATCATAGAATTCTAGTTGCTTGGCATACAACCTGCCAAACTTCCTATTGTCTTCACTGCTTACAGATATACAAAGGAAAAAAAACCCAACAGTCGGGTTTGAATCCGAATTTCAGTCCAAAGATCAATTAGACTCGTACTTTTACCAACCTGAAAATCAATCAGACTCGAACTCAAACTGCCTCCATTTCGCCTAAGCTGTTGTCTCCCTTGTTTAGCTCTTCTTTTGCAAGGGGTTGATGTGTTAAAAGCGTACTATCCACTAGGGCCTATAAAAAACTCCAAGAGGATCGATCGAGCTCAGTCCATTGCCAAGCCTATTCTGTAACAGCATAAGAAGCTGCTTACAAACATCACTTGGTGGTTTTTATCAGGAGATATTCTCAGTTAAGAACTACCCTCCACCTACTTAGGGTTCTGTTCACTTATCAGTGCATCAACAATGTCCATTGTTGGGGTTTTACATCATTTGATGTTAAAACTCCTGTTCAAACAGCTTTTCAACGTTAGCACTCTCACTCCATTCACTGGTGACCCGACGAAGTTAAGGCTAAATCAATGTCTGGTTCACTGGAACGAGACCAGAAATAGTAACAGCAAACATGGAATCATATGTGCTATCTTGTCTCATTCTATGGAGTGATTATGGTGTACCATTGACTGGAAGTTTCACCCTTCCAAGTGCTACTGGTATTTCTCTGCACTGATATACCTTTGAATCTACAAGTGGAATCATTCCTGTCATAGCTTGGTGCCTGTGAAAAGTGAATGCTATAATTACTTGAACCAGAAAAATTTTCAATTACAGATCTTTAGGCCATTTATACCACAATAAGTTTTCTAGAACTAGGGACCTTGCAGTAACAGATTTTCCCGGAAACATCATATGGGAAACAAACACCGCGCTTTTCTCAGATTTCCAAAAAGGTGTAGTAATAAGGCAAACTACATTCTGATAGCTTCCAATTAACATTTTGGACGAGGAAGCATAAAAAGTTCATTGCTTTACTAAGAACATTCAAAACATTCTGCAGACAAAAAAAAAAAATCCGAATTGCAATGACTGTGTCTATAGTTCTTTCAGTGAATCTACGAACTTAAAAAATTTATCATTCCACACTTGAGTTCTCTTCAGTGTTTGAAATCAACAATTCATAAAGCTTCAATTTGCGTGACAGTATTACTTACAACAGTACCACAACCTCGATCTTATCCGTGTAACTACACGTTAAACTAATGTAACAGTAGCTTAAAATGTTTCCATTTCTGTCTTATCAATCACAGGCTAGCTGCGGGAAACAACGAACTTCGAGGATAAGTGTCAATATTACAAAGATTGTACTATCATTGCACATTGAAACAGAAACCAATCAGCTATTGTAAGCATTCATGCATAAACTAGACAATTATTCCTGTAGGACTGCTGTAAGCAAGCATTCATGCACAAACTAGGCAATATATGAAATTTGAAGCTAGAAAGATGAAAGTCGAAGATGAAAAGCTTCTAAACATGCATACGAAACTTAAGAAAAGACTTGTCACTTACCAAGAAAACCGCTACGAACCCAAACGAGGCAAAGCTTAGCCTCTCTTCTTTTATTTCCTGTCGTGTCTGTCCATAAACAATTAAGAAGCTATCGAACAAACCTTTAAAACAAGTGGAAGCACAAGCACTGAAAAAATCAACCGAACCATTAAGAAAGAGTGCAAAAAATTAGAAGAAAGCACGAAACAAAAAGGTAAAGAGGAAACATAGTGATGAATATTTTCAATTGTATTTATCAGAACTACCACTATTGTATACAAGGGTATCAGAGGAAGACAATATTTCCAAAAGAGGAAAAAAATCAGCAAAATGAACCGACACAAAGATTTAAGAACAAAATCTGAAACTCCCACTTTGAAAATTCTTGCTTCCTTCGAAAAAATTTCTGTTTTGTTCAGGAACTTTTCTAATCCTTACATAATAATGGATTTTCTTACCACAACAGGCAAAGTCGAGTCCTTATCCTGACTGGAACCATTAGCACCGATTCTTAGCTTCTGGCACCTTCCCGATTCCTCCAACACCATCCATGTTACTAAAGTATCCAAGTCGAGTAAAAAGTGGCATTGTTTTCCAGTATAGTCAACTGAAAAAAATCTAACAAGCAAACATGAAATTCATAAAACGGAGTGATTATATGAGAACCCAATTGGGGTAAGAGGTTAGAGAGACGAAAAAAACAAAATTTAAGTGGATTTAGCAAGAGAAAGCAGTAAAGATGTAACCTTTAGGGATTTGCATCGCAGTCACTGAACACACGAAGAAGATGAAACAGTGAGGAGTGATTTAGCAAAAAGAAAAGACAAAGATGAGGATTTCGACAAGAAGAAGACGTTAAAATAACGTTTAATCAGAGATGGATAGATTCCGAAACACGGTTTCCCGTTAAACTTGAACAGTGGGAAGGCGTCCTTGAATGAACACACGGCGCCCTCTCGTCTTCCATAGAGGACCATGAAAATCCACGCTTTGGATCTCCTTCACAAGATTTTTAAGTATAAAATAGTGATAAGCTTTGCAATAAGTGTCTGAAAAACAGGAGCCAAAGCACATCCATATTCAATAACACTGCTAAACTTACAATTATCTCATCAACTACCAAATTAATGATCAGGACCGGCCAAACACCTGAAGAAGAACTCACCAATATTGCTCCTACCACACCTCTGATTCTTAACACTCGAGAGAAAAAGTGGTCACACAATAACTCGAGTTGGGTCAGGGTCACGAGTGTTTGGCTGTTTGAAGCTATTTGCCCTTTCAGATTGCCATTTTCTTTCTAAATAAAGAAAGAGAGAAGGACATCTGGAGGGTGGGTACAAACTACGAAGAGAGACGTGTGGCTGTGAGAAATAGTTTGAAAGAAAGATCGGGATTTTTCTAAGAAAGACTCAAAAGACACACGTACATATCTATCTAGCTACACTCTCATAGCATAAGATCTACACACGAAAATTATCAAAAAATGAGGTGTTGTGATCAAGAAGAAAAGCCATCTGCTGACAGAAGAGAAGTGAGCACGCACCCTGCAAAAGTATGAAACCGCATACAATTGCCTGCGTGTGTGCTCACTCTCTTCTGTCAGTCAAAGTCTATTCCTGTCACTATCTCTCTCGCTTGTTTAATGTACCTAGAACATCAACCACATGTCGATTCTCACAAAGAAGAGAGTAGAAAATTAGAAATAGACCCCTACTCGACACGAGTCCTCAACCTTTTCTTCTGCGCGCAGACCCATCAGATCTGAGAAGCCAGCCACTGACTGTAACCCATTTTCAGTAAAAAAAAAGTAGACTTTGCTAGGGTTTCTGAGAAAACTGAATGAAACCCATATCTTTGTTCTTGTTCCTGATAGCTTTTTCAGTGCACAATCTTCAAGCTCTTATCTTCTCGAGTTGCTCTAGATATTCCACACCTGACAACCTATAAAAGAAACCCAATTGCTGTTTCAGTGCACCTAGCCCACGATTAACGAACCGGGAATTTTGGTTCACTGTTATGTGTTGGCGTTGGACACTTGTGAGTCTAAGAGAGAAAAATGGAGATGAGGTTAGGTTAGGTTAGACTAGATTAGATCGTGCTTCAGCTGCAGATGCTTTGCTTGGTCCACGAAGAAACCAAAGCAAAACCACCCTAACAACTACACTTAATAATATGTAAACACTTGCAACTTATTTCGAACAGATACCATCAATTATTATTCAATATCATTTTAATTAACTAAATAAGATTGTTTAGTATAAATATATATTTTAATATTTTTATTTAAGTGATCATATGTAAAAACTGAAAATATAAATAGTAGCCTACACTTAATTTAATCTCTTAAATTAATTTTAGAAAATAAAAAATTTAATCTTTTTTTAGATTGATGATACTAAATTTATCCCATCGTACACGCGCTAGGAAAGATTGACAATTTCTAGTTGATATGGAATATTATTAGAATGAGCATATCTAAGATGAAATATTTAGAATGTAATTTTTTGGGTAGTCAGATGAGATTAAAGACAGCGATCGCAATTGGGACAGACATCATAACTCAGAAATCAAGTTTTAAATACCTCGGATCTATCATTTAAAGTGATGATGATATCGATAAAGATGTGTTACATCGCATTAGATTTGGATGAGTTAAATGGCGCAATGCATCAGGTGTTTTGTGTGACAAAAAGATTCCTTATAAACTCAAAGGGAAGATCTACAAATGGTGATTCGGCCAACAATATTATATAGGGCAGAATGTTAGCTTACTAGACATCGACATACACAACAGTTGGCGGTAGCGGAAATGCGTATACTTAAGTAGATGTGTGTCATTACCAGAAGAGATCGAGTCCGAAATCGTGTAACGAGAGAATGACTACAGGTGGCTAATATTACTGACAAGTTAAGAGAGACTAGGCTTAAGCGGTTTGGGCATGTCCACAGAATGCCATCTGACACTCCGGTACGTCGGGGTGAGAAAATAAATATCACTGGATATAAGAGGAGGAGAGGGAGACCATACAAAAACTTGAGGGAAGTTATCATAAATGATATACCCAAATTGGCCCTTACTGAGGTCATGGCTAGGAATAGGACGATCTGGCGTGACCGGATCAGGGTACACGACAACCTTTAAAGTCCTCAGGCCTAACTTCCAAAATACAGACTCTAGTTCGACAGCTTTAGTCACAAATTTCTGAAGCGTAGATGCAAGATGTTTCTCTCTAACACAACAGGATGGTCTTACTCGTCGGATCTCACAGTGCAAGTCCCTCGTGTAACAAGCGGCAAGGGAGGTTGATCTTCAACATCATGTCAGTTACTAGCGTGATCTGGTCTCCTTCAGGTATTTCTTTACTTATTGTTTATAAATTTATTTATTGATAGTAGTGGAGTGCCAAGCGTATTAATTTATTTACTCCTTTCCTCAACATCAACTTCCTTTGTACATTCTGCTTTTGAAATTTATTTACTGACTGTGGTCGAGTGCCCCACGGACTCTTTCAATACTTCATTTAGCATCCACTCCCCTTTTGTACTTTCTGCATGTGGATCTAAAGAAAACAACATCTTTATATTGTAGGGGTAAGGCCGCATACTATCAAACTTTCCCAGATTTTGCTTTAGTGCAGGACTTCAAATTGGGTGTGATGATGACTTCAAATTGGGTGTGATGATGATGATGATGATTTTGACCACCTTATCTTTGAATCTATATATACATATATAGGAGGTTCATTATCAAAAACAAAATGTCCAAATTTTTGTTAAAACTTTAATTTTAGTTCGAACTTTAAAAAGTAGCAAAAAGATATCTAAAGTTTCAATTTTTTTATTTTTAACCCAAAATTGAAAAAAATTGCAATAAAATGTTCAAATTTACAATTTGTTTCAATTATAGCTCGATGTTAGTGTTTCTGTTTAGTTTGCTACGTGACTTGCCATATATTTCAGAAATCTTAACTATTAATACATGTCAGCTAAAATTAACACAATGAATGAAGATTAATAAAATTTAATCATATAATTAAAACGAAGTCATTGTTTAAAAATGATTTAAGTCAAACTACGCAGCCCTAATGACCTTACATTATAATCAAATTAATCATATAATTCAATTTTTTCTTTCGTTTTCAGTTTGTTCTTTCGATGTCTTCATTTTTTGATTTTCATATTATATAGCCCCAATGCCCTCATACTAAAGACATCAGGAGAATGAATTAAAAACGAATAGCTTACTGGTGTAGTATGTTGTTATGCGATAGTAGCTTAGGACATCTAAAAAACAAACAGAAAATAAATGGTTGAAAATATGGGGAGAACAACAGATAATGTCCAGGTATAATTGAAGAAAAATAAAAGTTTGAGTATTTTATTATCATTTTTAAAGTTTGCGCTATAATTAAAAATTTTGAAAATTTGAGCATTTGATTGTTACTTTTAAATGTTTAAACTATAATTAAAAAATTGACAAAAATTTTGGTTTTGTTTAATAAGTAACCTACATATATATATGTAAGCTACTAATAAAATAAAATTACTCGATTGAAAGGTTACAATTTCGAATAACAAAAGTAATCTCTTTATAAAATATGGAAAAAAGACTGCATATAATTAACGATTATTAGTGAATATATAAAACTAATTAAGTTGGCCTCACATAACAGCTTAAACTATTGTGGTGAAACCGTCACTTAACATGGTATCAGATTCTTTATGACCAAGTAATAGTGAGTTCAAATCTCATCACCCACTTATTATTCAGCACAAAGTAGAGTGAACATGTGCAAGTTTCAAGCCTAAAGAACTTTCACTTGAAAAGGTGTGTTAATGAATATATAAAACCAATTAAATTGGTCTCACACAATAATCTTCTTCAAGCCCTCACAAAATATGGAGCCTTGTATATTAGGACACTCATTTTTAAGTTACCACTTACATTGTAATTTATGTTAAGTTTATATATTCATTGGGAGTGCACTATTGTCAAGCATATGATTATGGTCGTATTGATTTTTTAAAAGTAAAATGGCACTTTCAGTGATATTGGATAGTATTAAAATATCCAAACGAATTATTAATTCCTGTGATTAAGTGCATTATTCAAATAGGAGATCACTTTGTCATTTCCAACTTTACTTTTCCTTCCCTTTGTAGCCATTATATTATTTTAAAAAACGCTTAAGTTCAAAATTCATTTACAAAAATAAACTTTTATTCAAAATAATATCTCTATCAATTCATTCTTAAAGTGAGATAAGGTTGGAAGTATAGAGGAATCGTTACTCGACTTGGGGCCGTTAAACGGGACAACCTATACATAAAGTGAAGGCAATGACAAAACTAATTATTGGTTTTGCAGAAATCATGGACCATGCTTCCAACTTCTTCTCTTCATTGTTATTTATTACATAAAGTGACTAAAGAAAAACTTAGATTGGTCCAAAGTCCAAAGTGAATTTTGGGAAAAAAGTTGAGCTTTATCCTTGATTTTTCACCACGTCAATGATATGATAGAAAGTACAATTCCCTTGGTTAAAGTGAATATGGATAAATCCTGATTTTTTTTTAATTTTTAATTTTTTATTTAATTTTATAATACCTTATTTTATTCTATAAATTTTATTCATTTATTTATATAAATAATATGTAAATTTTACATAAATAAATACGACTCGCATAAACAAATGATTGAAATTTATAAAATTGTATAAAACACCGTAATATCAAAAAAAAAAAATCCTATCTCCGTATTCCTTTGATAATAGCAATAAGAAATTCAACAAGCTAACTATTTATCCTTTGCCAATAGAATCTACATATTTTGACCATTTCAGCATATATGAAAATTCTTGAAGCATGGGTTTCTTCAAGGAGACCCTTTTCAGTACATGAATGAATACTTTACTCTTTCCAAGTTAAACACCGAAATGATGCATTGGCAACAATTATTGCTTGCTGCTCATACATGGCTACCATAACCAGTACATTCCTCCACTTCCTACATATCAGGACAAAACTTGTCCTGTCTATTGCACGTAAAACACACACCATTTTCCAATGAGAGACGTTTAATTTGGGATAAGATTTCCAGTTATCAGACCAATTTTTCGCGGTGCTGCTGTACATTAACGCAGTGCAGGTAGATATAATCATTTCCCTCCTTCTGAGTTCAGCACTTAGAGATGTATCGTTTTGGAAAGGTTTTGTCAATGGCAGCGAAGCAAGGTTCTTGCAGGAGCATCTTGTCCCGTTAACTGTAAGTCGAGTTATTATAGTTACAGGAAAGAGGGACCGGTACCATCTGAGTTTATAAATTTATCTTATGGACCAAAATCCCCCTTTTTGCTTAATAATTTGAAGATAAAATAATGTCCAGATTGAGTTATTTAAAGGGCAATAAGAAGTTAAATAACTTTTTTTTTGGGTTTACCAAGATAATTTATTTGTACAAAACCAAAGGACATGCAAGGCTTTGTTTGTGTCCTCAGAGTTCGGAGTTCCAAAGAAAAAGTGTTGTTCTTGAGTCTAAGCCCACTTTGACTGTGTTGCGGGTTGGAGAACATAATACGGCCCAGCCTAGTCGCAGTGAAGTGGAAAAGAAACCACGAGGCTGTGGTTGTCGTTCGTCGGAGTTCCGAACCAAATGGACGTGAAAACCTACGCATCAAGAGACACTGACCAAGTCCACAACGATGTCCTATCTGAAGCTAGAGCAGCTTGTTACAAGGTGCTGTCTTTCACTGTTTTCTAGCTCTTTTTCACATGTTTTGTGGGCTTTTGCATTGAAGGGCAAACGATTTTACCTTGGTATTTTGTGGGTTTTTCTATTAGGCTCGCGATTCTTTTTATGCTTGTTTAGAGAAGGAATCAGTGAAAAAACCTACCGAAATTGCGTCTGTGGGGCTTATGTATCCTTCTGATTGCAAAGGCGCGAGGGTTGAGTATGAGAAGAATTGTCGCGCTTCTTGGGTTGGTTTCGTAAAATTTCAATTTTTAGTTCATTTCAAGTCTACTTTTTCTAATTGGTGTCTTGGTTTTGTGCTGATTTTGCCCTTGGGGAAATGATCGATAGGTGAAGCATTTCGATAGACTGTATTGTAGGAACAAGAGGGTTCAGAGGTTATTGGACGACAGAGACACCAGGAGAGGTCCGTTGTCGCTTCCGCAGCCTTATACTTTCAAGAACACACCTAGTTGATGTTTTGTCTTTCGACATTTTTGTTTCAAATAAAGCTTCGGTTTTGGCTTTATGGGTAGTCGTAAAAATTCTCATAATAGCATTTTGCTTATGTTGATTAGTTATAGGTAATTGTATACTGATTCCTTATATCTTGCCAACTGTGGGGATGGTTTTGTTAACATGACGATTAATAGCTGATTATCTAGTGGGAAAAAATTCTTGATTTCTGAATTTGAGATTCATGGTTGTGTGCTTTCTTAGTTTCCAACATTGTTCGACTTCTCTGAATTGTTTGCAGTGTAGTTGCTAGTTGGAAATCGATCTGCTGTTGTCCATGTCCGTTAGTATTATGGTCTCGTTAGATCGAGCATATCAACCTTGGCAGGGTGTGAAGCTTGGCTTGGTCCTTTAGGAAGATGGATGCTAAACTGTGGGCTAGTTCTGGGTGGCTTTCGATATGTTGTTCAAGTGAGACCGGGAAATTGAACGAGGTTAAAGCCTTGTTGCAATTTTGTGGAATTTCTAGTTGCCACGAGTGACTAATAATTATTACCAAGAAAGGGCGTATTTGGACGCCGCAAGATGCATTTATGACCTCTAATGAAACTGCAATGAAATTGAAACTCTTTTTGCTTCATTGTACTTGACTTCGGAGATATATCCTTTCCTTGATTTTTCTTTTTCTCCTGGTGTTATTTAGATGCGTAAGGTTACATTTTGATTAAACATACTAGTACACTTCTATTATTTCTGCATGTTAGAGCAGGAAAAAAATCTTCTGTGCTGCAGCTGAACTTAAACCTAGTATTTGGTTACATAGCTGAAATGGCATTTTAGATCAAAAGATCGACCCCCTTCTTCAGGGCTACTATAGCAGGTAAGTAGTAGCATTTTGAGCATAAGTAGTCACATTTTGAGCATAGTGATTGATCATTGAAATAGCACGAGGAAGTATAGGGGATCTTCTGTCCATTTAAGGCCCCTCTCGCGATTAAGATGGAAGAGGAATAACTTTTTCCCCTAGGATTTTCTTTCATAATTTTCAGTTTCTGAATTGTAGGAAGGGAGGTCGGTTGTGCAAGGGAACTTTGTTGTAAGTTCTTAGTTTTGCAAATCTGTGGTGGCTTCCAAGGTTCTAATCTTGATCCTTATTGGAGTTTATTTCATGATCATATCCCTCTGTTATGCCTACTATGATATCTTTCCTTCCGTCTCCTAAGAAATCTAGTCTCGTCTTGAAATCATTATCCTTTGGATGATTCCGTGCTTAGTAATTAAAAAATCAGCAACAAGCTTTTAGGCAAAGATTCTTATCAAGCTATGATCTTACGTTTTTGCATGCTCGTATTCATACAAGTAAAAAGTTATGCTATTACGAGCATGCCAGCTACTGATGCAAAGAATTTTAGAAATACTTGACTTGTCCAATTATAACGAGCATCAATGGTGTTACACATGAAAATTTGCTCAAAATGGCTGATCTTATCAAAAAGCTACTATCTTCCTGATATTTGTGATGTTCTATTTGCTTGAGTGATGTTCGCAATGATGTTATGATCAACAATCTTTAGGAGTTTCCGAAATTCGACTTCTTTCTGTAATTGTAATTTTGACAATAATTGAGATATTTCTAACCAGATTCAAGTTTTTCTATATATATTTCAATAGTTATATTCTTGATAACCTCTCTGTAAGTTTGATTTGTTATTGGACATTTCGGCCAGAGCTAATCTATGAATCATTTGCTTGTGAAAAGACTACTTTGACAGAATTCAAGCATCAGACGGATTGTTGGTATTTTATTTTATGCAAATATAGCACAGTACATAGATTAATAATCTGTCTAGATTATTGAAATTTTGCCTAACCAATCTTTGATTCATATAGCCATTCCTTCCAGTTAAGTCCATTGGAGACTTCTTTTATTTTATGCATCTGCAGTTGCACTCTTGGTCCGAGTATCTCTGTGCTTAGATGTCGTGTCAAACCTTTGTGCCTCCATTCTCAGCTTGGCATAATCTTTTCTGATGCCATAAGATCTGCCTAAACTGAGTTTTAGGCTTGTTAACCAACAGTTGCAGTTGTAGGTTGGTGTTCTGACTTTCCGAGTGCTGGATAGGAACATGCATTCTTTTCTCTGTCACGTGCCCCCAATTGGGGTGTACGTTTATTTATTTCGGATTAGGTTTGGGCTTAAACAAAACGTTTCCAGCCTTCGGACTTGGATTTTCTGCTGGAGCCTGAATTAAGGCTCGAAGCTTGACTCTATAACAATCTGGCCGAGCTGGGTCCATTACCAATCCAATCCTACACTCAATTAGAGTTGTTTGGTTTACACTGCATATAACTTAACCATTATCAGGTTCTTTCGTGCTTAATCAAACTTGTAACAATGACAGGAACTGATGTACATGGCTGTGACCTCACTGTTTTGCCATGCTTATAAAGAATCTTACTGCGCTACGTGTACCGAGCCCTGTCTCTCTTTTGCCTTTTATAGTCTTGTCCTTCTTTTCTACAAGAAAATAACGTGCACGTACGGTGTTTAAGGACAAACATCCGCCATTAACATCTTATAAAAGCAGAATTCAGTAGCCTTACAAGTTACAACATCTGATCTCAAAAGGGCATTGACTAATTTGATCAAGCCTCCATCACACCACCACAATGTAAAGGATGATCCTTTAAGTATGGTTTAATTTTAGATTATTAATTTGTGATTATTTTGATTGGAAGAAAGTAAAAAAGAAGACAACTTGATAAGGGGAAACAACACCATGGACTGATGTCATGTTGTGTGTGTCCTTAGTCGCTCCCCACTTCTTCTCCATTAGTCTTCTTATCTGAGTTGGTCGCAAGGTAATGATGCATCTTGACCTAACATATACCATGTAGCTATTTAATATTGGTATAGTTGTGTTTCTTTGTTCCTTTTTTTATATATATAGTTCAGAGCCTTATCTCTAGTACTAATGTATTAAGTTCTTGAAGACTAAATTGTCCGATCCATCTTCCTCCCTTTTTTTTTTTTTGGTGTGATTAACTTTTACCCCAAACTCTTAGAATAGATTACCAGAACGCAACTCCATTCCAAATAACAATATTATAACATGTCAATTTGCAAGTTCCAGCTGTGGGTGATGGGGACATTTCTGTTAGTGACCAATTAGTACACTTATGTCTATGTGGTGGTGTGGCAAAGAGATTGCGAAATTGGCTAGACTTGTGCTCCATCTAAAGTGATGATAGTGTTTAAAATGAGGAGATATATACCAATTACATAGATTGATTTGGTTTAAGATATCATATTATATGGTCCAGACTAAGACATGAACACACCCAAAAACGTGTAATTAAGTCACTTTTGTTAAGAAAAATAATAATTGAAGTTCAAATCATGAATTGAGAGTTGTTTTTATTTTTTTAATAATTTAGAAAAGCTATGGATTGAAAATAAATTTATAAATATTAGTTGAATTCAATTTATTAAAATTTAAATTGTTAACTTGTGTTGCTTTCTATCGTTTGGTTCCTTAAACGCAACTCAAGAGGGAACAAAAGTGACGTGTTGGGCCGTTGACTTGCAAGCTAATCCACTCAAACCTTCCGTCCTTTTACTTTATTCTCTTCCGCTTTAAAGGTTTGATATGTTTTGTCCTCTTTCATTTAAAAGTCAAAGCAAAGCAAAAACAAGACATTGAAAGCTTAGACAAAGAGGTGATTATTTTAAACACCAATGCTGTGTGGCTAAATTTACAATAAGAATTATTTAAAATAAGACAATATTTACAAAACATATAGTTTAAGGAAACCCGTTAGGTGGAGAAACAAGATCTTCTGTCCAATAATATTACTTTGTCTTATTCTGTCTCATGAAATCTCAATCATTTATTTTGTGGGACCTATGCGAGATCCACAAAAGATCTATATAAGACTCACATAAATAAACGGCTAAGATTCATTAGACAAAATAAAATACTATAATATTGGACAAGAAATCTGGACTCTTAAGGGGCTTTAACAATCATGATAATAATAATTGTGCAATTATTAAAAGCTAATTCTATTCAACACCTTTAGTAGCAACGTTAGAAAAAGCGAGTATGATTCACCTGTCCTCCCCAACAACATTGAACCTAATTAGCATTGTTAAAAAGAGATCAACGGATAATACTAAAGGACGTGATTAAATTGATCATAAAAAGAACTAAAATATAATATAAACCCTAAACCTCCCAAAAAAGGGCCGTTCTTGGGATCCGGTACGACTTGGTTTGGTTTCTTCTTGTTGATGATGCAAAAGCCTACGCAAATGCGGCGTCGTTGTTGTTGAAGTTGAATCCTCCATCTTTCTGCTTTTCTTTTGTTTTTGCTTTTTTTTTTGGTCCTCGTCTTTTTCACCTGTTCTTCTTTTATTATTTACTAAAGGCCAACGAACTAAAGTCGTTATCACGGCTTGGAAACGGAGGCGGCGTCTTTAACGGAGGCGTCAGTGGCACCGTTACCGATTGTAGCTGACTGGACGGTCAACACGGACATGCTAGGGGAGGACGGCCCATCACCGTTGGATTGGAGAAGAGGGTGTTGTTGGCGGTGGTGGTTGGGGGGGCTGACAGCAGCGTTGGAGTTCCCAATCATAGGGCCCCTGTTGTGACACGTGGCGGTAGAAATGGCGGTGGCGAGAGATATGGGCATGAGACAAAGGCCTTTACCTTGCAAGTACTGCATGGCGGACCCCATGTCCTCTTCCATCAACTTTGCCACCTGGTGCTCCGTCACCGTTAGGGTATCGTTGGATGACGATGTCTGGTTGCCGTTAGAGGTCCGACAGAGGGTCCCACCGTTGGCATTGGCTTGATTTTGAACACAGTCACCACCACCGGCAGTGGCTGTACCACCACCCTAGAAAGACAAATAGACAGGAAACAGACAACGTTTTATATGATTGTTCTTGCTTCAAGAAAAAAGCAAAAAGTAAACATAGTACTGGTGAGTGGAATCTGCGAAAGGGGGCACGCGTGCTGCTTTTTCTGTTGTCGTTTTGTGGTGATTGGTAGTTGGAATTTGTTTAATTCCTTTCTGAGTTTTGGATCAGAAAAATAAAACCAGACCAACCGAGATGGTTATGTTGGCGTGTTTAGTCTTGCAATGGTTCCAAACGCTGACGTTTTACACATTGCAAGTATACCAAACACGTTCCATTTTATAGAATGCCTCAGATGTTAGATAGCGAGGCAACCATTCAAATTCGCCTAACAAAGTTTATTAAAATGGTCGATAATAAACTCTATCACGAAACAAAACATATCGAAACGACGATGTATCGATAATAAATTCCGACACAAAGTGATTTAAGGTATGGATTAACATAATTGTGGCTGAGTGAGTAGTTAAAGAAGGTTTTACCTCAGGGGACATATCAGCAACAAGAGGGGCAACAGCAGCAGCTCCACCTAATCTGCTCATGCTCAGTACCTGTTCATCAAATAAAGAAGAAAAGAGAATTAGTTAAGTATGATTAATTGAATAATTAGTAATTAGATTAGATGGATTAATTTAAAGAGAGGAAGAGAAGGGAACCTTGACTTGGAGCTGGAGGAATTTGACATAGTCGATGATCTCATCTAGCATCGACGCCTTGTCCGTCTGTCATTCCACAATACCCGTCCGGATCAGAGAATAGTTACAGTTTAATTTAATAAATAATATGAAAAGTATAATAAGTAAATAAATAAATATCCCGATGGTTTCGCCAGCCATCGCGGAACCAAAAAACGACGCGTATTAGCAAACCGCTAGACAGACAAGGCGGTGACGGAAACGTCGACACGTGTCACTCATTACCTTGTTGGCATTGGGAACAAGCTCTTGGAGGGCTTTCATTCTCTCCGCAATCCTCTCCCTCCGTAACTGTTGATTTGATGCAACCAAGAAAGCGAAATGAATGAGAAGAGGGAAGGGATTTTGTGTTTCGTTTCCTAGAAAACGTTGGGAAGAAACTTTAGTTACTCACTCTTTCTGCGATGCTGTGGGGGTCAGTGGCTTGGCCTCTCCGAGCCCTCACTCTAGGTTTTGGCTGCGCCGGTGCACCGCCGCCGGTTGAGCCGCTAGCCTGAGGTTGCTGGTTCATCTGTGCCTCGATAAACGAAGTACGCGTTGTTATTTCAGTGTTCTGTTATTTGTATGGTAATATAGGAAGATGAAAAGAATAGATTCATGCCTGAGGATGGTGGAACTGCTGTTGAGACTGGTTCGATCCTTGGGTATTCGCATGCAGAGATCCAGCTCCGAACCCATTGTACAGTGCCTGCACTGAAGCTTCTCCTCCCTATAAACGACAAGCTTAATCAGAACTTTAAATGAATTAAAAGTATAAAAACAAAGAAAACGATTCGGTTAATTCACTGACCTGAGCGAGAGACTTAAACGAGGACGACCCATCCACGACGTCGTTGGGGGATAGCCCACCGCCACTGGCGGCCATCATAAGCTGTTGCTGTAGCATCATCTTCGCAGCGATAGAAGGGCTTCCTCCGCTGATCTGGTGTTGTCTCAGCTTGGATGCGAGAATTATGGACTCGTCGAAATTGTGGAAACCAACGTTGTTGTTGTCGTTGATGTTGTCGGGTGCAGTTTCGTCGCGAGACTTGAGGGGCATGAGGAGGTTTGAAGTGGGGTTAAGGTCCCAAGGAGACTTCAGGTCGGTCCATGAAGAGGAAGGGATTGTAGACAGCATTTGCTCGAGGAAGTCGTCGTTGGAGGAAGAGGAAGGGTCAAAGTGAGAGCTGCCATGGATCTGTTGTTGGTTTTGGAGGTCCTGAACTTGGAGAGAAGAGGGATTGAGGAGTGAGTTGAGACCTTGCATTTCTCTGGTACACGGCTGCATTTTCTTTGCTCGCTCTCGGTCTCAGGGAGTTTCTTGGCTTTGTTGGTGAGAGCCCGTCTTATAATGGGGATGGGGTTGAGTGAGAGAAAAAGAGAGGGAGCTTAAATAGCAGAAAGTGTGGTTTCATCATCATCTCTTTCTCTTCCTGTCGTTCCGCGGGCTCTTGGTCGTACTAGGGTTAACAGCGACTTTATCTTTACTTCGCTTCTTAGTCAATGGTGGCGCGTGGACTTCTTTTCCCATTTTATGTGGAGGAAATTAAAACTCAATATGTCAAAATAGTCACGTATTGTACCAAGTTGAAAATGATAAATGCAAAGATTTTACAAATTAAATTATGTACAATTTAATTAAAGACATAATAAATTTTGATATATTAAAACTAATTTCATATTTTATTAATAATTTTATTATTTTAGTTTAAATCATATAGATTATTTCATTTCTTTTATTTATACTTAAAATATTTATATAACTTTAAATATATATTTTCACTATAATTAAATTAGTAATTTTATAGTTACACATAAAAAAGTATTTTGTAACATTTTTATATAAACGAAATATTTCTCATATATTTTTATTTTTAAAATCATGAAAAATTACCTATAACTAAATTAGTAATTTTCTAGTTACACCTAAAAAAGTATTTAAAAATATAAAAGCACATTTTTTTATAATAATAAATTGGTACAGTAACATAGCGATCTACACCGAAGTGCACGATACGGTCGAAAATGTCGCGTGGTAAAGATCTTAATTCCTCGCGTGGACTCGTGGTCGGCCATTCCCATTAAGGTTCGCTTTCAACGGGGTCAATGAATTGTCCGAAATACCCTGTAGACGTTAGATTATCACAATAAACACAACTCTCTTTCAGGGCAGATCATAATTATCTGATTAATGTAATCTAATCACACAAGAGCAAGCTGTTTAGTGTGATGTGTCAAGTCAACAAGGAGCCTTTAAAGCCTTGATAATAATACTAATAATACCGAAATAGAGGCTGTCAAGCCCCAACCCACCGCCCCCTTATATTTAGCTGCCGCTTCCATTTTCATTTTGTTTCGGATGGTTGGTTACTGGTTAGTCATTTTATGCCATATGTTTTAAGTTTCATTAAGAGTATTAAATTTTAATTACTACTTTGAGAATGTGTTATAATTTTCTAAGATTGCATTAACATGTTTTCATTCTATTTAATAACTTATGAAGATTAATTCAACTTTAATATCAAATTTTTTTATTAAACCATTCGGTATTCGATGTCACATGGACAATCGACTAATCCGATTACGAGCCAAGTAGGACTCTTTTTGGGTGACAAAGCTCTCTCTCACGAGTTTTTAAAGCGACTCTATCCTTAACCAAGATCTCGAACTCAAACTCGAGTTATTGGTCAAGGATGTGTTGGACAATTTTGTCCTTCCTCATAAATTTGAACAACTATTAATTGTATTTTCGAATTTTCAATAACTTATCGATTAAGTTATGTAATTTGATATAGACAAAGGTAATAAAAGGACTCAATAAATTATCTAAATTAATGGGTCAAAATTTAGGAGGAAAATAGATACCAATTAGTGTAGACCAGACCCATATCGAGCTTGCGACGGAGGAGCCCGATATAGAAACTATATATAAAAGTTAAGGTCTCATGCAGTTGTTCATATATTTCGTAAGCATACGTATCCTTTAATTCGTTAAGAGTGCTTACGTCTTGATAAAGCTATAAAAAGGCCTTAATCGCATGTCCGCGAATGTTTTTCATGAAGGTCTTGGGAGATTGTAACTCGTTTTGACCTCGAAAACTATTTCGAAAAATCAAATGGAACCAAAATCAGGTATCCTCATTTCCTTCATTTTTTAACCCTTTTATGAACGATTTGAGACACATAATAAGGTCTATTCTGTGTGTTACACGTGATATCAGAGCGGTTACATGATCAGGTTGTCAAAAACAAAGGTTTTTCAGTTTTCATCAAATTTTTTTTGTTTTTTTTGTTTTTTGCATACATAATTATGTAAAGGTGGTATACATAAGACTAGTTATGAAAACGGGTCAAAACGAGTCAAAAAGGATAAAAAGGAGGCTTCAGGATCACCAAAAATCACCCTCACCGTCGGAAGCAATAGAATCATTAGGTGTGTGTACTGCACGTGCCCGACGGTGCTACAGTACCACTATTGGGCAGTTAAGGTTGGTACATGGCTCCATGGGGTGACAGACGTGTGCCTCACGTGGCCCGACACCCAGGGGGCCCGAGATAGACTGGCGCCTATGGGACATGCGCCAAACTCATCTGGCATGCATCGATCGACAAATATGTAACGAACGCGCGCCCTGTGACCACTCACAACGTGACATCAACACACAACGTGACATCACCACACAATGTTGTGTTGATGTCATACTGACGTCAACACCTAAAAAGAGAGAGAAAATTACAGAATTCTCATAAGGGTGCTTTGGATTCTTTTGGGTCAGTTTTCAGGTTGAAGAAATTTTTTAAATGATTTTTTAATTTTTCTAGATTATTACATTGGTAATTGGATTCCGGAAAATGTTATAAAGCTTTCTAAAGCTAATTTTAAGCGTATTTTCGCACTCCAAACTACTAATTTTCAGTATTAGTATGTAATTATTTGATTGTAAATTTAGTTTTGTTCAGCTGTGATTAATTTTTAAATACATATTGCCCATATAGAATGTGATGACATAAAGATATATCTCTTGTGTTTGTAGCATTTTTAGTATTGGTAAGATTGTACTCACCACAGTGATTTTTCAAGTCAGTATTTGGATTATATTGCGTGTAAGTTGAGGGATGTCTCTGGTGTCATATTTGGTTATTCTGCTAATAGATGTTGACCTTATATGATATTTTGAGATGTACACAAAGACATTAGATAGAAAAAAGTCGTTGGTTAAATGATTTATTAACTCGTAGGTGGTAGTGTCATGAGAGTTGATGGTTTGTACTCCGATCGCTTTTATGTGAAAATCTAATTGCATATATTACGTATTCAACCTACAAATGTTTCATAATATAGGCGATCGGTCTTGCATTTAAATTGATTTTTACATTTTTCTATCTTACAGTCACCTTTTTCATAAACAACAATGATGTCACGATTGAGACCTTAATGGTTTTAATTTCAAGAAGTGGAAGAAGGATGTGAAGTTTGCACTTGAGATGACTGACGTTAGTATGACGACGCACATCTAGAAACCTTCTTCGTTTACTTATATCAACTCAAAAGCTGATAAAGCAGTTATTGTGATACGGGAGCGATAAAATAGGATGTATTATTTGATCATCAACATGTCGATCTCATATCATCTATTGAGTGAATTACCGGATACGATCATAACAAAGGAGTTTATATATGACCTTTCCCAGAGATACAATATGTCTTTTCATGAGGAACAGAGCATTTTAATTAAGGAGTTATTCTCCATGAAGTATACAGGAAAAGGAAGCCTTCGAGAGTACATTATCATAATGGTTCACTTTCAAACTAGGCTAAAGGCGCTTGATGTACCAATTTCGGATTACCTCATAGTGCATCGGGCACTAAATAATCTCCTTCGAAAATTTGAGATGTTAACTACCTCCTACATCTCTCAGGATGAGGCATGCGACATCAATATCTTGATTTCCTGATGTGCTGCAGCATAGGAGAAGATTAAGAGTTCTCCTCACACAACCATATTTGCAGTTGCTAAAGATAAGGGGAAGACTAAGCCCCAACAATCTAATGATAAGGGTAAGAAATACAAGCCCTCTCTAAAGATTCAAACTGAATAGTCCAGCATTACTAAGAGACCACGTGAACTATAGAAAGGTGTTAACCTCATGTCCGTGAATGTTTTCCATGAAGGTCCCGAAAGACTGGAGCTCATCAAAAAATTAGATGGAACTAAAATTAGGTATTCCGCAATTATGTCATTTTTAACCCTTTTATAAATGATCCAGAACATATAATAAAGTTTATCTTATACATTACAGGACGGAGGAACCCCACCGTTCCACCACATCTATCAACTTTAGTCTTAGCAAATGTGGCATTGTACGCACCACTCCACTTCACATGAAGGGTCGACGAGGGTGATGTTATTATATATTTGGACTGCATGTGAGTGATTAATTATCTTCACAAATCTTAGTTTGCACCAAAATAATTGACATTAAACATACAATTAATATGAAATTGAAGAATCCCAGTTCATCATTTTCACGTGTGTATTTAATACATATAGGATTCAGAAGAGATCTTCTACTCTAGTTTACAGTTTAAGAAGTTTACATTCCCAATGGGCATTATTTATTTGAGTGATGGTGTTTTTTTTTTTAATTCGATCTATCGTTATTGACTTTTAGCAATAAAAAAGCAATAATTCAAAGGAGTTAAATCAAAATTTAAGTGTTTTCTAACATTAGATCTAGTGAATTTATATACATTAACTAATAATAAAAAAGACATTATTAAAATTTAAGATTTTAATTATTGGATTTCTTAAATATTAAATTAGATATGATATTAATTAATTAAAATAGTCATTAATTAAAGAGTTGGTGTTGTTTAAGAAATTTTTATTAAATTTAATAAATTAACAAGTTTTATTGATAATTTTTTATTTTGTATAAAGTATAAACTCTTCGTGATTTTGAATTCTTGAATATATTTTAGATTATTAAAAAAAAAACACAATGGCTTGATTAAAACAAGTTCTTATTAACCAAGCCATCCGAATTCTTCTAGGTTTTCGTCCAAATCCGACAGCTAGAGCTGAAGTTCTCCTGTTGGTTGAAACTACGACAATAACATCACGGAAATTGGCATAAATTGCCAGTAAGATCTTCAACCATTATGCAATTCACCAAAAATCAAGATCTACCTACACTTCTGCATTCTTTTAATATGGTTTTAACATATCCGATCTTAGTTGGGCCAATCTTGTTCACTGCATCAAATCTTTGGACTTGCAAGGTCTGAGTCTGCCATGAAAGTGACACGATAGCTCCTCAGAATTCCCCGCACGTTGAATGCCTATACATATTATTAAACAAAAACCTCTGCCAAGAAACGGGAAGTCTTCGTTCATTTCTTTAAAATCCTTCTAAATATCGACACGGGGTTCGTTGAATCCTCACAACTCATCGGGAAAGTAGTTGTTTAAGGTACATCTACGTTGGTATGGTACTGTCTGGTTTGTTTAGGTTTCTTGCTCGACAGAGCTTGATATGTGGGATATTGTTTATCTTCGGTCTTCTTTATGTTTTGGAGTTATGGGACCATCTTATTTCTAGTTAGTCTAACTTAGAGCTTCTCGTCTCCATATATCATTCAACCATGGTTTTACTTTACACAGCTCGTAAGGGTTCGGTGATGGTTATATTAAGATGATTTCGCAGGGTTGAAGCGAAGAGACTTAATGTAACTTAAGACAACTTTTAGCAAATCACCTTAACAACGGTAGAAGTTGTAGGTATATGTCTTTGTCTTGTACCAATCACAAGGCCAAACTTTTCACCAGGTGATTATACATTGGCTCTATTTTACACCTCAAACCACCCCATTACACCAAACATGCACCTTTAATTAGGGTTGATAATTGGTCGAGTCGGGTTTAAATCTAAACCCGAACTAATTTATCATGTTTAGTTTCGATAACGCATTTATTCGGTTATAAACATAGTACTATAGCTCTTTAATCAGAGTTTGTTTATCTTGTTGACAAAGCATATACTTTTATTATCACCTAGAAAGCTTTTTTTATGGTTTTTCCGTGAAATAATTAGTACTATAATGATTTCAAATTTAGATTTATGATTTGGAAAAAGAGATTTTCCATTGAAGATCATAAAGCAGCAAAAGGAAAAATGATAAAGCAAAGAAGTTGGACAGTTCATTTATCCAAAGCTCAAAAGTCTTTCATAAATTCGAATTCCATTTTAGTCATTCAATCAAATCAAAAACAATTCCATGCCAACACCAAATTTGGCAGAGTTAGAATCAGATTTGAGCATCCGATTTCAGGTGCATTGATGTATACTAATCAAAGCTTTTTTTTCTTGCAGAATTCTCCACGTTGATCTGTAGCGCCCCCTTACCATGGGGTATCCACCGGAACGCCCGTAGGTCATTCCGATAAATATCCCACGACAAGAGACC
>JANITW010000007.1:60911032-60923005 GCA_027564335.1 Erythroxylum williamsii | reverse complement strand
GAGTTTAATAATAATATAAAAAATCAATAAAAGATCGTCACTATAATTCACCGATCCTTAGCAAACCCAAAAGGATATTTATAACGTTGTAGAGAAAAAGGTCGGCATGCCCATTTCAGTGTCTTAAAAGCCCATCAAGCCCGTAACGACTTATGGCGCGATAACCTTACCCGTTTCCCGCCAAATTTTACCATACCCTCTCCCAAGTTCAAAGCTCTTCTTTCCCTTGAACCTTTCTCTCCATTACTCATTTTCAGTTCACAGTGCTATCTCTTGGCAATCATGGCCTCCGATTCCTCTCCTGCACGCTTCAACAACGGTAACTCTCTCTATCTCTCTATGTACATATCTGGCTATATGTATGAATCTATACGTGGGTTCTTGTCGGATATCTGCCTGACGAGGTTTTCTGTGTTGAAATTTGTACAGGATCTTCCTCTCCAGATGACTCAGTTTCGAGTCCGATTGGCAACACATTCTCGTCTCCGGCGGCCAACGGTCGGAATAGACGTCGACGAGGAGTCTCTACACCGTCAAATTACGGCACCCCTCCTCACCAACACTCTCGATTCGCCTCCTCCGAATCGACACCCATCCCTCACCGGAGCAGATCTAACGGCCACCATGCTGCGGCTGCCACCCCCTCCTCTGCCTCCGAGGGCCTGCCGTCGTCGGAAGGTGGGGACGATATTGATGAGGCCACACCTACATTCGTTTGGGGAACCAATATCAGTGTGCAGGATGTGAAAGCTGCGATTCAAATGTTTTTAAAGCACTTTAGGGAGAATAAAAGTCAAGGGAGTGAGATTTTTGAGGAAGGGAAGTACATGAAAGCTGTTCAAAGAGTGCTCGAAGTTGAAGGAGAGTGGCTTGATGTTGATGCTCAAGACGTGTTTGATTATGATTCTGATTTGTATGCTAAGATGGTTAGGTACCCACTTGAGGTTTTGGCCATTTTTGATATTGTGTTGATGGATATTGTAAGTTTGATCAATCCTTTGTTTGAGAAGCACGTGCAAGTAAGGATCTTTAATCTAAAGTCCTCTACTACGATGAGAAATCTCAACCCTTCAGGTAAGTTCTGTGATTTTCCTTAATCTTCTACGCCTTTATTTGATTATTGTGAATGGTTGTCATAGGGTTCCTACTATTTGACTATTGTTGTAACTGGTTAGATATTGAGAAGATGGTGTCATTGAAGGGAATGATCATCCGATGCAGCTCGATAATTCCAGAGATTAGGGAGGCAGTGTTTAGATGCCTTGTGTGTGGGTTTTTCACTGACCCCATTGTTGTTGATAGAGGTATTTCACTTTAGCTAGGGTGCTATCTACTGCTCTCTATAGATGAGGTATTGCTTTTAATGTTGGGTGTTTACAGGTCGTATAAGTGAACCAACAACATGCTTGAAGCAGGAATGCCTTGCAAAAAACTCCATGACTCTCGTTCATAACCGATGCAGGTGGATCTCTGTACAATTTAGTTGCTCGACCACTGGTTCAAATTTGATGGCTGTTAATATCTTTATGAATGAAAATTTCATTAGCAGCAAATGTTTCAACTTATCTTCTCATGTTATGTGCGTTCTCCTATATTTACAAATGGCTCTGTGTGCCTTAGGCATAAGTTTGCTTCCTTTATGAGTTTCTGATCGAGACATTGTTGAGCAAATTGAGGTCACCGGAAACTAAAAAATTGGTAAAATGGTCTCACTTGAGCCCATCCTTGAGTCCAAGGCATTAGGTCAGTGATACCAAAAAAGAATATTTTAACAGAGACAATCCGAGAAAAAAGATGGAGAAGGAACATGGAGAGAGAAAAGAGAGTTTGTTATATTTTCTGCTTGAAGTCTCCCAATAACAGTAAAGGAATTAACATCTTAGGGGAGAGATAGGATCACTACTTTCCAAGAGTAGGAGATGCTGTTTTGAGACTGACACCACCTTTTCTTGTACAATCAACTCTTTTTATATCCAAATGCAACATTTTGATCAACTTCTTTTTCTGAAAATCAGGTTTGCTGACAAGCAGATTGTGCGGCTTCAAGAGACGCCTGATGAGATTCCTGATGGAGGAACACCGCACACGGTGAGCTTGTTGATGCATGACAAACTAGTGGATGCTGGAAAGCCAGGTGACAGAGTTGAGGTGAGAATTAAATGCAGGATATTTCCGGAAAGTCGCAGAAGTTTGTGTTGGGTTTAACACGTTTTTGCCTCTCCAGGTCACTGGAATCTATAGAGCTATGACCGTCAGAATTGGGCCCACACAGAGAACTGTTAAATCAGTATTTAAGGCAAGTACAAATGTTGTTTGGTTTGTGAGTTGAAACATGTTCAATCACCTTGGACATGACCAAGTCTAAAATGGTGGGTGTCTACTCTCTCATTTGCAGACTTACATTGATTGTCTTCACATAAAGAAAACCGATAAGTCAAGAATGCTTACAGAAGAGTCAATGGAAGTTGATAATGTTTCGCAGAGGCTTGAAGAAGATGTACAATTTGATGAAGCTAAGGTACTTCATCGTATATTCACATTTTTTTGTTCTAGAATCGCTTTATCCATGCTGACCTTCTTTTCTAAGTTCAGATAGAGCAACTGAAGGAACTGTCTAAGCAGCCTGATATTTATGACAGACTTACAAGGTCTTTGGCTCCAAACATCTGGGAGCTGGATGATGTGAAAAGAGGTCTTCTTTGCCAGGTACTTGTCATATTTGACTATCGTCCTCCCCACTTTTTAGAGGAGTAGATTTGATAATCTCGCATTATTCTTCATTTACATTTCATCTTCATAACTCATAACCTTGGCTATTTGATAACCAAAATGTAGCTCTTTGGTGGAAATGCCTTGAGTTTGCCATCGGGTGCTAACTTCCGAGGCGACATCAATATCCTTCTTGTGGGTGATCCTGGAACCAGTAAGTCCCAGCTGCTCCAATACATACACAAGCTGTCTCCTCGTGGAATTTATACTAGTGGAAGGGGGAGTTCTGCTGTTGGATTAACTGCTTATGTTAGCAAAGATCCTGAAACTGGGGAAACGGTGTGTACGACCTTTCTCCTTTCTTTCCATTCATTGGCTCTTAAGTATGTGTTAATTTTATACGATGCAATATCTCAGGTTTTGGAAAGCGGAGCACTTGTCTTGAGTGACAGAGGAATCTGTTGTATTGATGAATTTGACAAAATGTCTGAAAATGCTAGGAGCATGCTGCATGAGGTTGGTTATTGTCTCCTTTCCTTGCGTGTGTAAAAGAAGTCTACAATTTGTTTTTGAATGTAGATTTTCTCCATAAATTGCTCATCGCCTTCAGTCACATTTCACCTAATTGTGTATGTCTATCTGTTTATCTCACGCTACACCAAAAAAATCAAATTGCAAAAGCCTTAATTCTACTTTCTCTGATTTTCCTCTTTACTTTCTCCTTGGTGTTCTTCTTTCTAATCTTGAGTACCTGTTTAATTGATTGAGGATTTAAACAAGAAACACATTCTATTACTTTTTGTTCTTATGTCTGGAAATATATTGATGTTTGATTTGTGATTCTTCATTCAAATTATGTGTATTATATTCAGTTCTAGCCTTTCAATCATATTTGATGAATGACCTTGTTTGCTTATTCAAGCAGGTAATGGAACAACAAACTGTTTCCATTGCAAAGGCAGGAATCATTGCTTCCCTTAATGCTAGGACTTCCGTATTAGCTTGTGCCAATCCTATCGGTTCACGCTATAATCCTAGGTTGTCTGTCATCGACAATATACACCTTCCTCCCACCTTGTTGTCCAGGTAAGGAATAAGCTTCTGCCTAGTTTCTTATGTGATGTCTTTATTCTCTCTCTGCTGGCTGTTGCAAGCTATTGTTAGTTGAGATTCCGACAATTGGATAATAATGAGTGGATTCTAACTATTTTTGGATGATTTCTCAGGTTTGATTTGATTTACTTGATTTTGGATAAGGCTGATGAGCAAACCGATAGACATCTTGCCAAGCATATTGTTTCTCTACATTTTGAAAGTCCTGAGGTATGTGGAATTCTAACAATGCCTTTGTTTTTTGGACCTAATGTCATGATTTGTCTCAAGATTTTTAGTCAACTTGCAGAGTGCAGAACATGATGCCTTGGACTTCGGCACATTGACGGCATATATTAGCTATGCTCGTAAGTATATTCATCCTCAGTTGTCTGATGAAGCCGCTGAAGAGTTGACTAGAGGCTATGTTGAGATGAGGAGAAGAGGAAATTTTCCAGGCAGTAGCAAGAAAGTATGTTGTTGGCTTGTATATTTCAGTGCCTTCACTATCTCTTTAGTTTCTCTTCGTTTCTTAGCAAGTTTGTTTAAGAATGCCACATTCTCGTCATTTGAGCAAATGCCCTTGCTTGATTTTCAAGTGATTGATGCTCTACTTCTCCAGATTGTTACATATCTTTTGTTTGATCTCCAAACCAGTTAGAGTTATTGCAATACATGGTTTTTGGTATTCGTTTCCATTAGTGACCTTGTCTGTACTTGTCCAACTTTCTGATATTATCTTTCATTTTCCTTGGATTTATAATCTTGACAGGTGATCACAGCAACACCTAGACAAATAGAAAGTCTGCTACGCCTTAGCGAAGCATTGGCTCGCATTCGTTTCTCAGAATGGGTTAGGATAACTCCCAGTTTGTAGTTACTTGGTTGGCATGATTGTTTCTGCAAACGTGGTTATTTGTTGACAGTTTCTTTTCTGCCCTGGTAAATTCAGGTCGAGAAGCCTGATGTAGTAGAGGCATTTCGGCTCCTGGAAGTTGCAATGCAGCAATCTGCCACAGACCATTCAACAGGTAATTCTCTACATAAACTTGTTTTCTCATTCTCATTTTTACCTTCTGAACCAATCCAACAGTTTACAATTTCACTTTTCTTTCTTGTTTGAAAAGGAACCATTGACATGGATCTCATTACAACTGGAGTATCGGCGAGTGAAAGAATGAGAAGAGAGAATCTTGTATCAGCAACTCGTAACCTTATTCTAGACAAGCTGCAACTTGGAGGACCTTCAATGCGCTTGTTGGAGGTATTCTTCTTTGGAGTTGAAACAAAAATCTCTACTTTATGCAATGCTATACTGTACAAATGCTTAAGATGTGCTTAATATGCTCTGCAGTTACTGGATGAACTGAAGAAGCAGAGTTCTACCAGTGAAGTTAACCTTCAAGATGTAAGCATATTTATCTTGTAAATATCTCTTAAAGTTGATATTTTCCTTTGTACGCCATTGCCAATGGGTAAAACATTCTCGTTTTGCTTCTTTTGTATACAGCTGAGAACTGCGGTGGCAACTTTGGCAAGTGAGGGATTTGTACTTACTCACGGCGATAGTGTAAAGAGGATATAGTGGCAGAATGAATGAAGAGGAGCAATTTGACCTCAGAAGAATTTTATTTCACACAGCTATATCACATGATGTGAGGTTAGAACATGGAGACCAACCTGCGCTGGTCAGTTAATGGGTAAAGTAACACTAGTATTAGCAAACTGGCTCCAGCCTCAGACTAGCCTATGCTCTTTCAACCTGTTGATTGTAAATGTCTTTTGACAGATTCGATATTGAGTGCTTACTCTAGGACTTAGGTCAGTAAGTTGTCTTGTATGAACTTATCTAGATTTTCTTATCTATGCTGCAACTTGCATCTATCACAGGAATCTAAGAGGAAACGGAAAAAAGGTTTCCTCTCACTGTTCTTCAGCTTGCAAGTACTGAGATTGAATAATTAACATTATTTGATGATATGGGTATGCTTTATTTCTCCTTTTTCTGTTCAAAATGGACAGTATCTCGAGTTCAAAATTGAAACAAGAAAAGACTTAGCATTTTACCTGCAGCATTGCCACATAACTAAAAGTTGTTTTAACAGACCAAAGTCCTTTGCTCCACGTAGCTTCCTCTTCAGATTTTACTTCTGAATGAGGATCCTGGAGATTACATGCCAAATGAAAACCAATCTAAATGACCACCTGCTGTATGAACAAGTTCAAAGCCTATAGCTGAGAATACCCAATATAAGCAGCATCCTTATTTTGTAAAATAAGTTTGTTTATACGCCCGTCAAAGACCTAGTTTTGGCCGTAGAATGCCAAGTTGCTTGCTTCATTAGACAAGCACATAATAGAGGTTATTCAACGCTCTGCTCTCAATCACTCTTTTGCATTTCTAAGGGCTTACATTACAAGCTCCTTCAATTCACAGGGCGTTAGTGTTGTAAAAGAATAATCTTGTTTTAAATTTAGATATCAAACATTTTGGAGAAGATGATTTACAAGAAAAAAACATGAAAAATATCAATGACATAATGATCCATTGATGAAACATCTCAGTACATAATTTCTTCGTTTATTACATTCTTGACTATTAATTTGATGCAATTAGCAACACAGCAGAAGTTTGTACTCTAAAGGGGAAGTCTGTTTCCTCAAAGATACTAACCCATGGTATAAGAAGGGGTTGGTAAATTGATAACAGTGCTCTTGACCTTGACCATCATGTTGATGCTGTTGGTGATGCCTTGAGATCCAATTCCACTATCCTTCAATCCCTATTGAGAAAGTATTTGTTAGCACAAAGTTGAGCAATGACACCAGAGTTTGAAGCAATTTTACAATGGGTAGCAGCATTTCAAGAGTTTGTTTCACCTGGAAAGGAAAATGATCTGGACCACGAGCAGGTGCGGAGTTAATCTGAACTGTCCCGGTTTCCATTGAATCACTAATCAAAATTGCTTTGTTGATGTCCTTTGTGAAAACACAGCCCTGTTTTGCATTGGAAGGTGTTAGTATCATAGTTGGAGGGAAAGAAAAGAAAAAAGAAAAAGTTAAGGGTTGAAAGTGGAGAGTACCTGGAGTCCGAAATTGCTAGCATTGCAGTGGTGGATTCCCTCTTCCACAGAGTTGATCCTTATAACTGGCAAGACTGGTCCAAATGGTTCTTCCCATGCAATCCTCATATCAGGCCTTACATTATCTAACAACAAAGGCCAGATAAGGTTGCCTTCTCTTTTGTACTCCTGGCAAAATGTAGCTCCTTTCTCTTTAGCATCCATAACCAGTCCTTCAATGAAGTTAGCAGATGATTCTGTTACCACAGGAGTAATATCGCAGTCATCCTCTGGAGGTCCAATTCTTAATTTGGCAACTCTTGCTTTCACTTTCTCAACAAGAGAATCAGCAACAGATTCCATCACCAAGACAACTTTAATGGCAGTGCATCGTTGACCGCTAAATAAGAAATGGTAGTAGAGAAATTAGATCATCAGATTGCTGGTCAGGATTGAAGGCATAAGCATACCAACCAACTCAACCACAAAATTACTGATTCTTATTACAAGTACGATTCTTCCTCACCTGTAAGAAAAGCCTCCTTTTATTATGTTTGCAGCTACCAAATCCAGGTCAGCATCCTCGAGCACAATGCAAGCATCTTTTCCTCCCAACTCCATTTGAAGAGGGATCATGCCTGCCTTCTTTGAAATTGCAATGCCGGTGTCTCCACCGGTGAAGCTGCGCAGAAAAGAATTGAACTTGGTTTTTATTTTTGTCCTAAGATAATGGAAGAAGGGACTGCAGGATAAGAAATACAAATGAAAGGCCACCTTATACAATTAACCCCAGGATGCATAGTAAGGAAGTCACCAATCTCTGAACCTTTCCCAGTGACACAGTTGATTAGGCCTTTGGGGAAACCAGCCAAATGGAAACAGTGCACCATATGTAGACATGAGACAGCACCCTGGAAATAAGTCGAATGTTATATTCCCAGACAGTGATTTTGTTCCTCATGACCAGAAATTCACAAAAATACCTGAGTTGGAGGCTTGAGTACAAGGGAGTTTCCAGCTATTAATGCAGGACCAATTTTAGAGACAGCAAGGTTGACTGGATAATTAAATGGAGGAATGGCTAAAACCACTCCAAGTGGAATCTGCAATTCAATAATAGCAGTGAACAAGGACCCAAAAATATTGACAATAGCTTCACAAAATAGGCGATTTAAAGTCAATCTAAGAAACTTTTGAGATGAACAATTCTGCATGGAAGGTATGGCCTGCATTGGAATGTCTGGAGTATGACAAGAAAATTGAATAGGTTTCATGGTTCAACAATGTGTTAGAATATCAGAAACTTCGCTTATAGAGGCGTATGCTGCATTCAATGATAGTTATTTCCCGTTCTCCAAACTCAACAGTGTTCGGTATTTCACAGCTCATTGCATCAAACTCATATTACTTCTTAAATTTTCAGTTTAGGATACTTGGTAATTATAGGAACTAGTGGCAAGTGAACAAACACTTGACTTTTAAAGATTTAACCAAGACAAACGACATAAGAATACGATGAAGAAAATGGGAGACGAAAGAAGTAAATCTGTAACAGATGGGGGTTTCAATCTATTTGCACTTAGTTCCTTACTTTGCGTCTTTGAATGTCCCACTGTCATGTAAAAAGAAGAAAACTAAAACTAAAACTAAAAGATGAGATAAAGAAGATGTGCATTGACACAAATAGCAAATTGACTAACAGTTTTTGAATTCGTGATGGATGCTTAGGTCATACACTATGACTAGTGCCTGTTATCATATTCAAACTTTTTTTTCTTCTCACCTTACGTGAAGCAAGTGGAAGATTTTGTTACACTGTCATCACTAAAGTTATTTTTCATGGCTCAGTTTGCTTGACAAAAGGATATGTCATAACCGGATGAAACTCATCCTCAAAACTGATGCGTAACTTGTGTACTAACTAGCAGGAAAGTTTGATGGATTGAGAAGTATACCTTAGAAGTAAGGCAGTACTTGGTCCTTTCATTTCCAGGAAAACTATCTGAAACCAAGAACTTGCCCTCTCCCAGAATCCTAACACCCTCTTCAGCAGTGTAGGAGACTAGGTCACCTGATCTGACAACCTCCAAGAACAACAATAGAAATTAAGATTGATGTCTACCACAATGTCTGATCTGCGAGAGTAAACTATTGTGTACCTCGGTGACTGCATCTTTGGCTGGTTTTGCAATCTCTTTTACCAGGCACTCTGCAATTGGGTCCTTGTGCATTTTCAGAATGGCAGCTGCCTTGTGAAGCAGCTCTGCTCTCTTCCAGAGTGGGGTTTTAGCCCATGTTTTTTGTGCAGTTTTGGCCAATTCCATGACCTTGTTAACCTCTTCTTGTGTGCATGCTGTCCAGGCCACGACAAAGTTGATTAGAACACAAAATTTAGCCAATAATGTCTTCCCCATCTCATAATTAGAACTATACCAAACAAATTCCTGTAATTTTCATGTTTTCTCCATTTTAGACTAGAAAAGGCAGTTGCGTGCAATCATAAGCAGATGCCAAAAAAGAAGCAGATTTCATTTCTCTTCTTAGAGAAAACATCTTTTGTGTTTCAAGCTCCTGCATTTGAAAGTTTACACTAAACTACAGAATTCAGAAAACAAGGTATCGCTTTAATCCTCCAACAACAACCAAGATGAAGCCTTTCGCATGAAAAGCTAATGCAAGACTTAGTCTTTCCCTTACCTTGAACCTTGTACTGTGTCTTCCGTGTAGTTGGGTTAACAATAGCAACACTTTTCCCTGAAGAAGACTTCTTCCATTCTCCATCACTGTAATACTTGTAAACATCTCCATCCAGTATCTCTGCGAACTCTCCAGTCCCAGCCATTTTCACCAAGACAGATAAACAACAGAAAACAAAACTTTAAAGAAGGAACTAAACCAACTTCAACGCTCTCTAAAGAGGGAGAGAGAGCAGTGTGAAGTTGTTTGTGCAACAGGTAAGAGGGAGTGTGGTGTGAATTTGGTGAGAGCCTGTGTGGTGCGGCTCTGATGAGTTCCATATATAGGGAGAAGGTCAGCCACCCTTTTATTTCCATGGCCATAGCTACCTCAAGTGCAACGAGGAATTTGGTTAGGTGGCTCCTAACGAGCCAAGTGCCAATTCCCAGATTTGTCGTTTTTGACAGTTATTCCATCTCTGTTTAACTCTAAACATGTATTAGACTTTGGTCATTGGTTTCATATATCAAACATGTAAGCTTCATCTTTCTGTTGCTATTAGAATCATGCAATTAGAGATGATGAGAACATAATTTCATAAGAATAATTCGATCATTTATAATGAAGAACTTGATTAATTTCATTGTTTGAGTTATAGAATGCATGAGATACTATGGCAAGTAAATGAAATGCTGACTGAGTCAAGATTATGATTAAGGTGATTGAGCTTGCAGTCACAATCATAATCACAGTAAAGGAAAAAGCTTTTTTATCTTCACTGAAGTTGGAACAATGGACATGCATAAACTCTTACCTTCCTTTCCGTAAATAGTCCAAAGACCTGTCAGCCAAATCAAGCATGAAGGTCTGTGTTAGATATGTAATTGAAACCCACCATCTCATCAGCTTATTAATGGTTGCAGTTGAGGAGAAATCCACTCAAATGCTTCTGTCAGAATTTATGGAGGTTTTACAATAATTAGTATATCTCTTGATTTACTTCACAGGATAAGCAACAATGTTTAACCAAACTTCTAACTAATGGAGTACGCACTGAAAATAAGTTACTGCACATCAAGGGATTATGAATCCTTGAATTTCCAACAAAGAACCTAAGTCCTAAGTTGGTCCAAAATGGTGAAATTAGCCCTTTCAAACTTCCTAGTTTAAGAAGTTACATGTTTGGATAAACTATAATGTTAAAGTATCCCATATTGACTAAACATGAAAATATTAAAAGATTCATAACTAGTAAGGGTCAACTATTCAACTATTAGAGCAATATGATAATGTCTTTGATACCATATTAGAATGTTGAATATGGGTAGAGTCTAGAGTCCGTTAACAAGAATTAAGCTTGGGACTTTAATCTTAAAAAAAATGATTAATAGACAGTTCAGGGACAATAACAAAAAGTTTATAAATTATTAAATAAATTTATTTAATAATTTATCTAACACCTATGATATTACAGTAGATTCTGCAACCTTTTCCTTCACCAAATATTAGGAACTGAGAATTCAGTAAACACTGACTGTTTGTTCCCTATATTCATGATATAATCAGCTGATATTGCTTGCATCATCAGATGATCCGATCTTTATGGGCAGCTCACAATCGGCTAGAGACTATTTCTGATCCAAATTTCCTTATCCACTTATTATTTTTGTGGTGATGTTGTTCTTGTTAATAGTTAGTGTCTGTTATTTCTTTATGAAATGTTGTCGTTTTAGTGTGTACATAATAGTGTTTTAGTTCAGTTTTATACAGTAGCTTAGTACGATTGTATGTAAGGAAATCTAGCTTTTAGTACTGTTACGGTAATAAAAGAAGCTAGTTCTATTTACTCTTTCTTCTCTCTTGAACCTTCTCTACATGGTATCAGAGCAGAAAAGTTCCTGAAGATTGCTCGATACTGGAGGTCGATTGAAGATACATACAACACGGGGACGTGTATGAGAGGTCTGCGGTAGCTATTTTTTTTGGTGCTGGAGAAAGAAGCTGTGTCTTGCTGAATCGAGAGGCTAGGATTTTGCACTTAGAGTAGGTTTCTACGACAACGGTGTCCGCCTGTGTTTTTTTTTTTTTGCGATAATGGAAGGAGTCTCTACAGAATCCCTTACTGGATCAACAATGGACCCTCGATTACGAGGTATACATGAAGAAAATCAGGTGTATCTCCAAGGTTCGTGTTAGGCCCCAAATTTTTGTTTCCTGAAGTTGTTAAGCATGAATTTATTTGATTTATGATTTATGATCTAGTTTGATTTTATTAGAAATATTCATGAAAAATGTTGGATTTATTTGAGTTTAGTGTGGAATAATGGACTAAGTGTTAGGAAAAGTATATTTTTATAAGGGCAAAATGGTCAAGGTACATGGGTTAGGATGTTTTAGGCTAAGTGTAGGAGGGCATAATAGTCCTTGCCCTATC
>JANITW010000007.1:60879676-60890602 GCA_027564335.1 Erythroxylum williamsii | reverse complement strand
AAATACTGAAAACTTTAATGTGGGCAGATGATGACATAATCACAAATACTTTATAAACACAGAAAAGGAAAAGACCACGAAGAACATGGCGAGACTTAAAGACTCGGGATCGTGCATAAATTTTCAAGCCAAGCTAGTCAAAAAGGTTCAAGCTTTAGCCCTCATTTTCTTTCCCCTAAAATATTCTCAGGATCCAAACAGACCCACCAAGAAAATAATGGCTAAGGTACAGCCAACAAACTTTCAAAAGAAGCAGAAACTGGAGGAACACAAAGAGTCAAGGGTCAGAACACAAACCTCAAAGATTTCAAATCCTTATGCCTTACCAACATCTTCAATTCGGAGAACTCCCCGGTCTCAAAGTCGTCTATTCATTTTCCATAATTTATATAAATAATAACTATAAATTGAATTATAATTATGTTTGAAAATATTAACTACTTTTTATTTAACCTTCTAATTTTTAATATTTTAGTATACATTTTTTTAAATACATACTAAAATTTTGTAATACACTAATACAAATATTTAAGGATGGTAATGAATCAGGCTATAATTTACGACTTGTATCTAAGCTTAATTAAGTCCAACTTAATCAAAAAAATAATTTAAAATTCAAAAAGTTACATCACTTTTTTTAAGTTGAATTTGACCAAAAAATTAAAATTTTT
This sequence comes from Erythroxylum williamsii, assembly GCA_027564335.1. NCBI lineage: Eukaryota > Viridiplantae > Streptophyta > Magnoliopsida > Malpighiales > Erythroxylaceae > Erythroxylum > Erythroxylum williamsii. Next base: position 60,889,931 of record JANITW010000007.1, on the reverse strand, counting down.
AAAAAGTTTAAACTTAAATTAGGTTGAACTCGTTTATTTCAAGCTGAATAAGGTCGAACCTATTTTATTGTTTCACATATATTTCAATTTATTTGAAAACTTGCAAATCTCATAATTACTTATTAATTATTGTATGATATAATGCTTTTAAGTAACCAATACCAATTTTGCGAGCTTATGGAAACCTTAATGGTTCGAGACGTAAAGCTAATTCGGTGTGCGTATCAATTACCTGTACTTGAAATATATTTAAACTACAACTTCAGCACCTCATGCAGGATAATAAATGAATTCAGGCCCAGTATGACCTAGCACTGGGACAGTTTGAGCTCGGGCTTGGGCATTCGGCTTAAAATTTTTTTGTTTAAGTTCAAACCCAAACTTGAAATTTAGCATTTGTTTGGATGAACTTTTGAGAGGTTCATAATTACTTTTTTCCACCACAAAAATCTTTTTAAGAAAATAACTATTTGGCTATAAAATAAAAAAATTTCTTCTTGAATAGAAATAGCTTTTTTAGTTGTTAAAATATAACTTTTTAAGAAGCTCAAATTTGAAGTTTTTCAAAAAAACGCTTTTTAAAGTAAATTTTTCAAATCAATTAATAAGCTTATTTTTAGCCCCTTTTGTTCTTATATTTTATACATAATTCTCACAATACTTACAAACTCATATTTCCATTTATTATGTATTTAATTATTTACTCAACTTCGATATTTATTTTAGGATTTACATAATATTATTTGACTTTTTTATATGTTTTAATATTTATTTTTTATATTAATTTACTTATGTTATAATCTATATAGAATATTTGGTTAGATTTATTTTGATTTATGTTTCATATGGTTTAAAATTATATAATAATTAATATATTGTGCTTTGCATATTGTTTAATATACTTTAAATAATATTTATATGCATATATAATTTTTATTACAAAATAAAATATAGCTAAAATTAATAAAAGTAAATTTTATTTTTATGTTGTCAAACAGTCTACTGTATGAAGTTCTTTCAAACATTGATTTTTTAATTGATAACCAAACAATCAACTTACTTATTAGACAAGCTCTTCTTAGAAGAGTTCTATTGACAAAGGCTTTACTGATATAAGCTCTTCCAAACAGATACTAAAGAAAGAGTGAAAAAGTACTTTCGTTCTTGTAGAATAAGAAGTTTTCGTATCTTAAGGCATATATTTAGGGGGCACTTAGTTGATAGGTTTGAGAAGGATTCAACAGATATAAAATGAAAAAGAGGTGGCTGGTTACATATTATCATTATAGAGATAGTATTATGATATCCAACCCTCAAGCACAAGAGGAATGTCAATCATTCCTTAGTGAGACTTCTTTCATTTTTTCTCATCTTTTTTATAATTAAATACAAATAATTAATTACAATATAGTTAATTAATTAAAATAATATTACAATATAGTTAATTATATATTTTCTTTTTTTAGCAATTAAATATAACTAATTAAAATATATTAAATTTTGATGTAAAACAAAAATTTAACAAACTTTTATTTCTTAATATTTTTAGCAACCAACTACTATCAATAGTAATAGTAATTATTTATTCGTTCTTGTTGGACCTCGAATTTTTCTTGGAAGTTAGAAATATGAAATGAGAAATTATTGGCGATTATTCATGTGTAAAGAAAATAATAAAATTTGAATTTGAAATGAAGTAGAAAAGGTAGTTAGGACAAGATGGGTTGTATGTGAAATATTGGAAGTAATAAGTTGAAACATGTTCATTGAGTATGCTATAACTTTTTCTCTAGTTATCCAAATGATATGACATTTGATTTGGAGTAAACTAGAGAGATAGGACTACAAATTTTCTGATAAAATCGAGTTTTAATTTAGTCTCTAAGAATATCAATTTTCAGATGGAAGTTGAGCACATAATGTTATTTTAGTATAAGAAAAGTCCGAAAATATTTGGGGTATAACTTTTAGATTATGGAACTAAATTGAATGATTTTGATGTCATTAGAAAATTGAGACAATGAGGAACATGTTTCTAGAAGGAAGTGTTATTAAATTCCTTCAATTACCTGATCAGAAAAGGTCCTGATTTTTGGAAGAAATTAGGCAATGACTTAAATAAATTTTGAGGTATTGATATATTAATTATGTTATTTTCGTAGAGTTAATTAGCATGTTAATATGAGTAAGATTATATGACATGGGTTAAATTGAATTATAGTGTTAAGGTGGTAAGGTTTCGTGAGTAGCAAAATTGGCAAGTCACTTAAGCATTTAAGTTACAAGACATATAAGGAAAGGTAGAAAGGGTCTTTGTACACTTATTAATGACAAAATTGTAAGAAGAAGTTGGGCTTCGAAAATAGTACCTAACAATTTATAGTATCAAAGCAAGAAGAGGAATTGATGATGGTTAAAAGAATTCTATTAGATTAAGCTCACGTTTCATGATCTGAAGTTGGGCTTTGTAATTAGGTTTTATAATTCTAACCAATCATTATAATTATAATGATTATATCTATTCTTATTTTTTTACTATATTTAATTTTATTCCTATTATTATTACTCATTCTAACTAACTATTATAATTATAATAATTATTTTTATTTTTATTCTTACCGTTACCAACACTCCCCTAATTTATTCGGATGTGTTGGAGCATGATTCACTTTTTGGAAAACATGAGTTGAAACAAAGATAAGAATGTTTCAGGCTCTGTTTTTAAATCCGGACCGGACCGGCCAGTCTGACCGGTCGGTGGTCCGGTCCGATTTATCTCTCAAAACCGGTATTCAATTGACTCAGTCTGACCGGTTTTTGACCGATCGGACCGGTCCGGTTCGACCGGTTCGACAATTTTTTTATCTTTTTGAATTTTTAAATATTTTAATATTATATATAATTAAATATAATTATTGCATAATTATTACGTCACATTAGTGATCAATAAGACTATCGGTTCGATGACCGGTCCAAATTTCAAAAAATTGATTTCAGGTGAAAGGTAGCGGAAACGATAAGGTTTTCGTTTTAGAGGTTTCAGTGACGAGAAGACAAAATGTCGCATCCACATGTCCTCTCAACTGTTGTTCCATTTCGGGACGCGTCCCTTAACAATCACACATATTCTGTGGCGAGGCCTTACGCTTCCTCGTTGTACATCCTCTTCACTAAAAAACAAAACTTTAATTACAAGAAGTTAAGCTTAAATCATTGCACTAAAATATGATGAAGTCAATTATTAAATGTTCTACTGTTAAATTCTATCATAACCATTGGTTAAATATTTATTTTAATGGGCTGCGTATATCATGATGCTTTTACTTGCTAAGACATAGAAAGCAAGAAAGTTCAACCCCCGCACCGAATTGGAAAACAATGTAGATAGTCACTAATCATGAATCTGCATTAATTTTCATCCTTTTTCTGCATTACCCATTTGCGTTTGTCGCTTGCTTATCGTACTCACTCTGTGAAACCTCCTGACTGGCCAACCATGTGCACGCTCTAGATCTATCGGAAAAGCCGAGTGGGATAGCATAAATCTGCCTGAGAAAATGGAGGAGAAGAAGCGACCTTGGCTTTGTACTCTCTTCACGCAGTTGTTTCTCTGCATCGCTCTCTATATTGCTTTCAACTTGGGTCGCCCTCCGAGGTTTACTTACCGAAACAGTTATAGCAACGGTGGACCTCTCGATACTTACTTCATCAGTGTTAAAGGAGGCTATAGAACTCTTGAACAACAGAGTCGTCTTCTCAAAAAGGTGAAAACTTTCCGGCCTTTTTATCACTTCTCTCTCTGGAAGAAACTTCATCTTATTTCCAAACGTAAAATCGGTGAATGGTTTTTTTTTTTTTAGCTCGTGAGCTGATGTTTTTGTTTTCGAGATTAAATTTGTTTACGACTTTACAGTGTATCATATATTCCTGTTCTCTGTGATACTCGTGGTTTTCACAACGAGAGTTTCTTGGTTTAGTTTGTGGATTCCTTTTCCCGAATATTTTAAAAGTTGAATGTTTGCCTCAGCTTTTCGTTATCCCTTACATGGTCAGTGTGGTTTGTGCCTTCGGTTCTTATACAGTTGCTGATCTGGTTTTGTTTATGTGAGGACGGAGGATTTGGTTAATACTCTCTTTTTCCAATATAATATTTGTGCTTTTGAGTTCTATTCCAATAGGCTTGGAAATCTTGAGGAGCAAGTTGTTGTTCTGTCTTGACCTGTAACAAAAGTAATTCCACATGTCACAAGTTGGTATTCGAATTTGGATGTCCTTTTGCCAGTTTAATTGTGATTGCTGTACAGATGGAGAAAGTTGCTTTAATTTATAAAGCACGGTTTGTGGTGAACGTTGGTGAGATGGGAGAAGACGACCCACTCAGTCAGAACGTAAGTTTCTCTTTTGTATCTTCGTTACTTTTTCTTAGCTAAAAACCTTCAACCAATACATTTCTACAGCTCTTTAGATTGGAGTTTTATATTTGTGAATGGAAATGAATATAATATTATCTTTCCTTCTTAATATGATTTTATATCCTCAACAGCTAGTAACAATGCTAAATGAATCCTCGGCAGGCAAGCAGGATTTTCCAATCACTCGATATTCCCTGGTACATCCATGACACCTTACACTTGCAACCATTGCTTACTAGTGTATTTGCTTATTCTCATGTGTTTGTTCTGCTTTATGTTCATGTTTCCCAATAGATGATCTCTATCTTCGATCTGATTGTCTCTCATGACCCATAAATGACATTCATAGGTACACCACCAGAGCTTCAAATGGTCCCAATGATGGCTGCTTCGTGAAAGAGATCATCATAACACATGACAAAGTTCTACACATTGTTGGTGTGAATACCGTTTCAGTACAGGTACTTGAATTCAATTCACAGTATTCAATTGCTATCATCAAGTTGTTCTATGCTAGTCTTCAGGTTCTTCCAAATCTACTGGTTACATGTTTCTACTTGTCATAGTATGCATACAGTTTTTGTGTACAGAACAGTACTGTCAGAGATTCTTTGTATAGAAAGTTTTTTATTACCCCTACATTGATTCTGTTCACCATAGTATATTCCTGTCATTCTAATGTGTGATTATTGTTATCTAAGGAATCTATGAAATCAACGGGTGGGTTTCATGACAATCAGTTGAATTGCCTCACGCAAACACTAGAAGCAACTTCTGGAAACTGGTCAGCTGATTCTGTTCTCTGGCTTTTCATTCACTTTTTCTATATGCTTTTAAAATTCTTTCATTACGAGGATTTTGTACAGAAGTGGAATTTTAATACTGGAAACTATTATTTACATTACTGGTCTAAATTAATTCTTATAAAAAATAACTGATGCATGCTAGGTGATTATACTTTTTATATGTAAATGCTCCCAATTTTGAATACTTATTATGCTTCTGCCCTCTGAAAGCCAGGCTCATAGTTGTCGGATACCATTCGGTGGTTGTTTGTGAAGAGAACAAGGAGCAAATTAAACCAAAGCAAATTCATAAATCTCTGCAAGATATTTTTCTGAAGTATGGGGTGGTAAGAAACTTTTCTTCACATTATGCTTTTATTGAGGAAAAAGCTTGACTAGCATCTATCAGAAAAGGTTGCGCAATACTATGGTTTTGAATTCTGGATTAGTGCAGATGATTCCATATTCTTAAGGACATTTAGAAGCATTCCGACTCAAATTTGACTCTATTCTGAGGCAAAACTTTCTGTACAAAGCTTAACAAGGATCTTAATTTCTCTGTTTTAAAATACTTGATTGCCGATTGATGAGGTGAATCATGAGTACTTGACAGGATGCATACCTGAGCACACAGAGCTGCATCAATTATACCTATCAGGGTGCTGTGGCTCACATTGGTGTTCTTGATCGTACTCCAGGAGTATCCCATCTGGCCGCTATAAGCAAAAGATCATCTTTTCCCAAGTACTTTTCTTCAATACCACATGTTGATCTACGAGCACTCTTTCTCTCTTGCCTTGAACTGACATTCAATCTTCCTTCTGCATTTCAGCAGAAACATGGTTGATGGGTTTCTTCTCCACAGAGTTAACCATCTAGAGATTGTATGTATCCACATCTTTGTTGGTGTGTTTTCTTGAAAAGCTTTTGGTCACCATTATATCTGACATGATATGGGTGAATCTTGATCATCTCTATTTGTAGACAACCTATGCTGTAACCATAGATGGTGTGGTCGTGAGCAGAAGTACAATCCAACAAAGAGGTAGAGAAGCCATGTGAATTTAGCAAATGAAGGACTAAGAAGTTTTCTTCTGTACATGTCATTCATTTGATTCTTTTTTATTTGGCACTTCTCATTTTTCTTTCTTTTCATTTTGTAATCAACTTTATTATCGCGATTTATCGTAATTGTAAACGAATTTCTCATCCCATTGTTCACCATTGCCACAATTTAGAAAAGCTATCTCTATGGTTTTGAGTATCAATACAAGATAATTAGAAACCAAAAGAAAAAGATGGGTTATGCTTGAAAAACACTTGTGCTTTTCTTTGAAGAACATATGATGTTCTGCTTTTTCTCTTTAATAATTATTTGGAAAGACGAAAAACGCCTTCAGTTCCAGGCAATATCGGTCATTCTAGTGAGGGTAAATATGTCATAACAGTTTAATCAATTCACAAAACCTCACAAAACCTCTCGTATATATGACTATATATAGAAAGGATCGAGAGGTCTGAAACTTCAACTCATTAGTTTAAGAATGAGGCTTTGCTCTCGGGGAGGCGGCGGTTTCTGAGGGCGGTTGCCCCGTCTCAGCCGGTGGCTAGCGGAGCCGGTGATTATACTCTTCACTCGTTCTTGTCCCGAATCAACAACCCTCACACAGACATCCATACAAACACATACAAACACAAACATAAAGCATATATATATATATATACATAATAATCCTTGCTTCTCTCTCTCTCTCTCTCTCTCTCTCTCTCTCTGAAATGGGGCGATGATGAACTGATGGGTATCCAAAGACCGGGACTTTTTTGACACAGAGAAAGGAGACAGAAAAACCCGGACTTTGAGGAATGCTCGTCACCGGCGGGGTGGCTTTGGTCTGACCAGTTTGAGATTCGGCGTTTTCCGCCGCCTCAACGGTAACTCCTCTGCTGCAGTCGTGACGGTGCTTCTTAAAGTTCGAAGCTTTCTTGCTTTCTTGCTTTCTCTGTCTCTTTATTTAAAACCTGATTATATGAGATGGTGATACCTGATCTGAGCCCACTCCGTAAGTTACATTTTGTGTATTTGTTGTTGAATAATGTGCATAGAATTTATCCCACTGGAATCAAGAGTTGAATCTCTGGAGTTTTGGTAAGCAAAGGTCCATGCATGCATGTTGATTGTAATTTAGACAAATTATGGCCAAGTTACGGTGTCACCCGGAACTGGAATTTGAGGGGTAGCGAGCGCAGTACTTACTATCTGCCCACAGTTGCAGGGCACTCTGAGTCCAAATCCAAGGATGTAAGTTGCATTTTTAAGTACCGATCTGAGAAATAATCAAATGCAAGCGAAATATACTCTTTTTTTTTCTCAGTTTGACCATTTGGTTTCATCCATTGGCTGCTTTGGTACATCGCTTATGTCGTCCGTAAGAAACCAAACCCTCTTGAATGTGGGGTGGCTTTTGAAATGTGGGGTGGCTTTTGAACTTGGACAGTACAGAAGTGTCATCTGATTGAATTAGGACAGTTGAGTGGATTGCTTGTCGAAAGTAGCATTGCTCAACGGTGGTGTTAACTGCTGCTATAATGTCAAGACCCTTTTTTTGATGCTAGGTATGCTGCATTCTGAGATCGAAACACGTACGTTAGAAGTTTACAAGGGATTCAGAAACTGACACTACTTTACAACTTACAATGTGCTAATGTATCAAGCGAAAGGAAGAAAGAGGTAGCGCTGTGCTGATAACTAAAGACGCTTTACCTCAATGTTGATCATAATTCCGTAGACAGCTGATTTACCTCAATGTTGATCATAATTCGGTAGACAGTCTTGGCTTCAGCAAATTCCAGAAAATTCAGTAAGAGCTGTTCTTGTTTAATGGGTTTCTTGAAAAACCATTACTACCAAAAGGGTTGTCAATTGCACTGAGATAAGAAAAGATTACGCTAAGAGACGCCACTAAAAGCTTGTTTACAGAACTCATTACCAACAACAGAAAACTGGGGATTATCAATAAACTGCAGTTACTCGATTGATAGGCCATAACTGTAATTGTAACTCGGATATTCATTTGCAAAACCAGAAGCATACACTTCAAAGCCATGTCTGTGAGCATTACTTACAAGAGTAGTTCAACTGGCCTTATGGACTCTTTTGGCACAACAATTGCTGATACAAAAGGCTTTATTGTAGCTAAATTTCCCATTGGCGAGCCATAGTTTTGCTTGATTGTGCAAAAAATAATGCAAGGACTAACAAGAACAGCATGTTATCTGAAACAAGAGCAAGAAGAGATGAAGCAGACACCTTAACGTTCAACCAGAATCCTAATGCTTGACATTTTGGACATCATAAACGAGTGAAATGGGCATTTGATTATCGAACAAACTTGGCCGACAGAACATATTTTGCATCACTGTATAAGAAAAGGAGCACAACAAACCAGAAGTTGGACAACTTGTTTAGTTAAGGGTTAACTAACGAATAATGAAATATCTCCTGTAAATATCTACCAAATTAAAGCAAGACAAACGTAAGTGGTAGATACTCTTCCAGCAAAAATGAAACTGAAAACTGAAAATGGGTTCTCAGCCTTACATGAAACATGGAAGACAAGTTGATAAGCTGAATAATCAAAGGCAAAGTAGCCGGTAGCGTCCTCCATTCACCTTTCTATGTTTTGGTTTGATTCAGATAGACCATAGCTATGTGCAAAACTTTGCTTTTGTATCTTCACCGTTAACCGATGAATGGGAAAAGAAGAGAGGAGCAAAATATTATTTTCATATATTGCTACTGAAACTCACTGTACAAGCTGTATATATATATACATGCTGCTAACGAATTCTGTTATTAGTTACGTACAGAGATGATGCGTGGGTACGCTACTTGGCTAATGCTACGTATAAAGTTTGTTAGAAAGGGTGTAATCTGCTGTGGTGTAAATAGGGAGCACTTGATGTTTACGGACTACCAAGACTATGTTTGTTGCATTATCATAATCTACACCATCTTTGCTTGTAAATTGCGAAGCAAAATCACCTCAGGCACGCTGTTTGAAATGTTATTTGATTCGCAAAGTCGATTGATTCAAGGAAAAGCCCCGAGAATCCTCCTCGAGCTACCACAGAAGGTGCGTGGCCTGCACAAACAATAAAACACAATCTCATTTCTCGCACGTATGTTGAACGCTATTCAGGTCCTGAAGAGAAACTGAGAAAGTTGTTATATAAGCAAGAGAGTCTTGAATGATACCATTCAATGTTAGCCATTTCTTTGTTGGAGCCACAGGCTGATCAGGCATGCTAGGTTACTTCGCTGAGGTTGCATATATCAGAATCAAAAGTGACGCGAAAAGAAACACCCTTATCAAAAACCAGCGAGGGCGGGTTAAGAAATCAATGTTGATTGAATTGGAACCGTCCTTCTAACTTCAATCAAACAGTCTATCATGCTCTAAATGATACTAACGTCTGATCGGAAACGACGGAAATAAAAAAATAAACTGAGTTTAATTCGTGTTTGTAATTGAAATTCATCCCCTTTATAAATTAAATTCACCCTTCTAAATATTAGAATTGGATTCATGCGATTAATTCATCCCCTTTATAAATTAAATTCACTCTTCTAAATATTAGAATTGGATTCATGCGATTGATTGACTTATTGCCCTGACACCATATTATTGAAGGATGATTGTATTTCTACTGCAACCTCCATAGTATTAAAAAGGTAAAGCTTCTTGTGTCACACACATACTCAAAGCAATGCTGCAATAAAGATATGTGAATTTCTCACCTATTTTTGCATAAATAATATTTATATATGATTAATAACTAGAATAATTTTCCTTTATTTTTATATTTAACAATTGTAATTTTATATTAATTAATGAAATTATTATTGTAAATTTAGAGAAATATGATATTTTAAAAAAAGTAAAGAATAAATCATGAATTTAAATTTGGAGTTTCAAAAAAAGTACCTGGTCGGGTCGGCAATATTGGGCCCGAGTCCAGTCTCATGGGCCGATCGATCAGTCTCACACCCACGATTTT
>JANITW010000007.1:60839740-60867286 GCA_027564335.1 Erythroxylum williamsii | reverse complement strand
AAAAATTAATCCATGAAATAATTTTTTTAATATTTTAAAGTTTTGTAATTGTTTATTATATATACATATAAATAATTAATTATATATATGCAATGTTTTGAAACCCGGACCGGTCATTGAACCGGTAGTCTTACTGGTCACTGGTTTGACCGGTTCGATCAGGTGACATAATAATTATACAATAATTATATTTAATTATATATAATATTAAAAATATTTAAAAAAATTCAAAAAAATAAAAAATAAAAATAAATTGTCGAACCGGTCGGACCGATCAATTGACCGGTTTTGACTGGGTCAATTGAATACTGATTTTGAAGGATAAACCGGACCGGACCATCAACCAATCACCGGTCAGACCGATCAGTCCGATCCGAATTTAAAAACAGAGTATATATGTGTGTATATAACTAAATTAATATTAACAATCATTTTTTTTAATTTGAAAGAATCGAAAAATTAAATACAGAATATAAAAAATTTGCAACAGAAGAAACATAAAGAAAAATAGAGGAGGAACCAAACTATCCTTAGCATGTCACATCCCATCCCAATAGATTGCTTCCTTAACGTGGATTATTTAGAACCATACAAAATCAATCCTTGGATAAGATCAGAAACGCCATGATTGAATAAGGAAAAGATGAGTATGTGCCTTCTTTGAGATTCTTCATTCATACTGATCCGAAACTCCATGATTGAATAAGGAAAAGATGAGTATGTACCTTCTCTGAATTCTTCATTTATAATGATCTCCATGGGCTCCAGTGAAACATGTATACGATAATAATAGAAACACAAAAGTAGGAAAGCCCTTCAGGTTTTTCAACAGTATTTTCATATAAAGCCCAGAACCAAAAAGAATGATTCAGTATCCACCTGCCCTATGTTCTTATTTACGTTTAGATGATTTCATGGTAAGAAAACAGAGAGATAAAATGTTAAATAGGGTTTAGATTACATCAGATCCTCTTCACTAGATAATGTAATAACAGGTTTTTGGTACAAGGACATGGGCTTCAGGTGACACCCCTTTTGTCACAGTTCCTTTTTTCTAAGTTGATATATAGATTAAGACACTTCCAAAGGAAAAGGTTAACAAGGAAGAATCAGTACATTAGCGAATTGATTCGTCAGTAAATAGCTGTACCCATCAATCAATGCATCCACATTTGGATCTCATTACCTTAGGGCTAAGAGTGGAAAGAAAGTGAGTAGCTTGCATTTTGGGAGAGTGTGAAAATGGCAAGGAGATCAGGGTCTTGCTTGAGGTGTTGTCTAGTGATATTTGCAGTGGTTTCAGCTCTGGTTGTTTGCGGCCCTGCCCTTTACTGGAGATTCAAGAAAAGTTTTGGACTTTCTGATTCTAAAGCTTCTTCTTCTTCATGCCCTCCTTGCATCTGCAATTGTCCTCCTCCTTTATCTCTTCTCAAGATGGCTCCCGGTATATCCCTTTCTTTGTTACATTTACTGTTTTGCTTGTTTTTACTTCTGGGCTTTTGTCAAAATTTGATCATGATCTTGTACAAATTTATTTGGTAGGAACTTAGGAATGCCCTTTCCACCATTTCCAGTATTTGATCTGTTGCCTTTCCCAATTATGGATCCAAATTTGCTTCATTGATCGAACAAGTTGCACGTTTGTCTGAGTAGGGTTTTTTTTTTTTTGATAATTATTCTGCGAGTCTTTTCATCAGTTCCGGATTTCGATCTTTTGTTTCTTGCAATTTGCGAAAGAGCTCTTCATGAATAATGAATATACGGAGGATTTGTACAATCAAGCCGAAATCCTCTCTCTTCAAAAATTCATTCTTGTGCTGATAAGAATGGAATTATTTTTGGTTAAATTTGATCTAGGCTAGCATATCTCTTTTTGTATTCCAGCGCAAAATGGACAGAAACCAAGTTCAGTTTGCTTTGGAGGCAAGTCTGTTATCTGCTTCTTATGTGTATGTTGGCTTTGTGAAATTTACTTGGTTAGATATGCGACTTTCATGCTTATCAACATTAGACATTAGTTTAAGGTGCTTGAAGTCTTATTTAACCTGTTAGAAGAATCACTTTCTTCCTATCCAGTCTTTCGAGTCATGAAATGCTCTATTCTTCTATTTCTGGCAATTATATCCTACTCTGTGATTGGAATATTTTGGTTCATTGACAATGCTCTCTGTATATAAGTGTGAACCATTGGACACTACTGTTTATCATTTTCTCGACGGAAATGTAGGCCGATTTCTTTTGAATGGAATGTTTCTTCATGTTAGAGTAACGTGTAGGCTTTATTCAGTTGTGTACATTTTCATTCACTTGACACTTTGTCTATGGTATGATGCATACCTGTGGATAAAAAGTTGATTTGGCAGTTGTTATGATGAAACTGCATGTTTGTTCTTGTTCTTACCTTATTGCTTCTGAAATAAAGCATAATTTGTTGATTGTGGACTGAGACTTATGTGTGGTTTTGCTTTATCCTTGCAGGGTTGGCCAATCTCTCAGTCACAGGTTTGAGTTCATTCTGTGAATCCACTATGCCAATCAACTTCACTTCTCATTCTGAGGGCATAATAGATTGTATTAAAAGATTCTTCAAAAGCTTCAAAAGCTAAACCAGGATTCCTGTTTCTGTTTTCGGGGTTATGATCTTTTCAAACAAAGATGATGTGAACTCCATTGTTTATTTTCTATTTCTTACCATTTCGTTTTCATTGAAATTGAACCCATCCAACGAAATATGCCGCTAAAGTAAGGGTTCAGAAGATAGTGGTGTTTGGATTTAATCTTATCATTTGCATGCTTTACTTCTAGTAGCAAATGGCACTTCAACAAATTTCTGAGCAAAGAAAAGGCCTGTTACTATCAAAGTTTGCAACTTCTAGGTCTCAATTTTCCAGTTATTACATTGTTCTTCACATCAGATTAACAAACACATATCCTGGATGTCACAGATTGTGGAAACAATGACCCTGATCTGAAGAGGGAGATGGAGAAGCAGTTTGTGGACCTCTTAACAGAAGAGCTAAAGTTGCAGGAGGCTGTTGCCGAAGAGCATGCTCGACATATGAACGTTACACTGGCTGAAGCAAAGAGAGTGGCTTCCCAATACCAGAAGGAGGCAGAAAAATGCATTGCTGCTACCGAAACCTGCGAGGAGGCTAGAGAGCGCGGCCAGGCGTTATTTATCAGAGAGAGGAAAGTCACCTCATTGTGGGAGCGACGTGCCCGGCAAATGGGTTGGGAAGGCGAATAACTGGCGGTAAATTTAGTGTACAAATTATTTTTCTTTTTTTTTTTCACTTGAACTAGTGAAATAATTATATTAGGCATGCAAGCAAATTGCTTGAATTGTTTTGCTCTGGTAGTCGAGTGAAACCAAGCAAAGGTGTTTCCTTCACTTAACCACTTGTAATTTATAAGTGTTGAATCTCTAAGCTCATAGTGGTTTATAAAGCTTGTTTGATTCTTTTACATGATACTATTTTTGGGATAGAAATAATCTTGCAAGCCCTGTTTGAACCACCTGCTCAAGTTGCAAGCATTCTATTCATGTTAAGATCTTCATTTCTCGCACTGTTACTTTCACTGTCTTAAATCTTAATAACATGACACAGTTTGCATTCGTCTTGTGACAAATGCTAGTTTTAAAGTGTCTCGTACTCTCCCGGTAAGGTGGAGCTCTGGTAGATATCTGCTTCTTTTGGGACAACACTAACCAAAGTCATCATTTGACTCTGTTTCTTAAAACAAGTCAAAACTTGCATTAAATATCTGTAACAACAAAACTAATATATTGGGTCACAGAATCAAAGTTCAGAGGCCATATATCAATTATGGATACCCCCAAAAGTGAACCAACATACGGAACTTTCACTCCAAAAATGATACCAGAAAGCCGAGCGTAGCCTAAAAACTGAGTCTTGACTTAAAATCATGAATACTTTGAATTGTTAATACCAGATACGTATCATAGTCAGAGTTGCTTCACCCATCTTTATTAACACTTTTCTTCACTCTTCCTTATTACTTCAAAGGTACCAGATAAGTGCCATTTGGTTAATTAAAAAGCTGTATGTAATGATTCCAAATTAAGGATGTAATAATATAAGATAATTTCAATGTAAACAAATCTCAAAAAACTTGAGTAAAAGAACAGAAAATCCTATAAGGTAGTATCATTACAGTTAATTATTACCATGTAACAATATGTTCAAATGATAATTTTCAATCACTGTTGTGATGGTTTCTGAACATCAAGGAATAAAACTAACTTTAACGGAAGATCCATGCATCTATCTGTTCAGGTAGTTATGCTTCTCTAAACATCAAACTAATGCACAGAAGTTCTGAAAATTTTCTCATGTTACTATCTATCAGTACCAGTGAGAAGGAAGAAGGAGAAGCCATTGGAGCTTAGTATTGGAAACAATGATACTACAACTATTATCAGCAAGAAATTAACTACAGTGACAGGGAAGAAGGTAGAAGAAACACACTGAGAGGAATGATCAAGAAAAAGGCAAACTAGATTACAAGATGATACAGATTTCTCAGGAAGTGGGATGGAACAAGTTTTAAAGCAGACCCTCTTTTGTACAATCACCACAAATAAAGGTTCACATACATGATCCAAGAGAGTAAGCATCGTATCCAAATTCTCCATCCAGTAAGATTGTTTCATTCTGCTCCTGCTTGAACAGCATTGAAAGGCATCAAGATATTGTCGGCTGGACGATGCAATGACGAACAAGACTGTAAAATTGTCACAGACTACATTGCACTCAACACCAACAAAAAAATGGCATTATAAAGACAGGATGTTTCCTCCATTACATTTTTCAGTGGTGTTTAAATACTTGACATGAGAAAATTTTTAGAAGGTCTGCAACATATCAAATAACTAGATAGAAACAATGTCATTCTGCAGTAATGGGAGCATTTGTAACTCCATTTTGAGTATTCTGTAACTCCATTCTCTCGGTGACAAACATTAAGCCACAGTACATTCTAAGGGAGTACAGAAAGTTATCATTTGACATCAGAATGGACAATCCAACTATTTAAAGTTCACTGGCTCTACATGCAACTTTAAGAAAACATGAAAAGAGAAAATTGAAAAACGTTACTAAAAATTGGTGAAGCAACTCAAGAGGTTCATACCCGCTTAGTCATTGTAGTCATCATATCATCCAAAGTCTCAAAGTTATTCTGCATGAATCCATTCTGAGACTTGGCTTGCTCTGAAAGAAACTCGTCGCTGGACCTTATTTTAGCATCCAAAGATTTCTGAAGTTCAGAATGCCGGAAACTTGGAGGAATGACAGAATTTAATTGACCAAGCAATGATGCATCAAACCTTTTTCTGTAATCCAAACTCTGGCTCAAAGGAACCACACCACTGTCAGAAGCTAGAGGATTCACAATACCAATCGAATTACTTACACTAGATTTATAGTCATGGCTATGTTCTTCCCATCTTTGTTTTGACATGTAATTCATATTTTGAACAACATTACCAATGGAAGTTGCCTGGCTTTGCATATCTAATCTGGAATCATCCAAAGACGTGGCAATAGCACCAGAAGATGAAAAATCGATTGGGGTATTATCAATGTGAGGACTAGTCAAAGGTAAATTCTCTCTCGAGGTGCTGCTAGACAATGGATCGTGGCTAAAGTGGTCGTCTAATGGAAAAGGATTTGATGGAAATTTCGGTAACTCAACTGAGCTCTGCCAATTTTCATTACATCTATTATGATCCAGAAAATTTGAAGACCCACTAATTCCAACATCAAAACAATCCTGGTCCAATGATGGCATGTTTATAGAAGACTGAGCTGCAAACGTGCTTCTAGACTGACATGGTTGCAGGTTTCCTTGTACCAATTTAGGATTGTTTGAGGCACTGGTTGCCGAGTTGCCTAAGCTAGCATTAATAGACACTCCAACATCTTGGAAGCCAGCTGCAAGTGCAAAACCTGCTGTTCCATCATTGTGACTGTAATCTCCAATGTGTGTGATGGGCTTGCTCTGCTGGTTCTCTAGCGAAGGTGTGATCCCTTGAAAGAAGTTGACATTTTGGTTTGCTGGAAGAAAAGATGCCTGACGCTGTCCAATTGGATTAACACAACTGCTTGAGCCTTGAGGATTAACCGACTGGAACAGTCCAGAAGAAGCTATTCCTCGCATTGTTAAAGCAGCTGTAGAGTTCAATCTTCCAAGCATACCTCCTGGTGTATAAGATGATAGAGATGCAGTTGAATATCTTCCCGGTCCACTTAAACTGCGAAAATCTCCAAATCCATCTAGTGCACTCATGCGAAAGTAAGAAGAATCTTTAGCTCCAAATGCTGCAACCATGCCTTGCTGGGATGGTACACTGATTCTTTTCAGGTAAAGCCTGTATTTCTGCAATAGAACATAAAAATATATGGATTTGTTAGCTTAAGGAATAGGAACTCATAGAAAGCTTACAAATTTAAGAAGGATGAACATGAAAATTCATTATTCCATTGACAGGTGCTTGAAAAACATCGACAAGGTATGAGTAAATTATAAAGTAAAATGTAAAACAAAATGAAGAGAATTACTTGCAGATGGCTTGCTACATTTTCCCTTGTCAGCCCTTCTACATTCATCATGTCAAGAATTTTTTTTGGAACAGCCTCTGAAATTGATTAAGAACAAAATAAAAAGAACGGATTAATAGCTGTAAAATAAGTAGAAACATCACCCATTGACAGAAAAAAACTTACTTTCCGGACCTAACTGATTGACAGCAGCTACAAACTTCTTGTGCAGCTCAACAGACCAAACAACACGAGGCTTCTTCTGAGCCCCAGATTCCTCATTTTCATGACCATTCTCATCTTCTTCTTCATCCTCTTCTTCTTGGTCCTTCCGCTTCCTATTCACTTTATCATTTTGATCAGAACTACCACTTGACACTCCTTGTCCACCTTCTCCAGCCTTATCACGAGTCTTCTCTTGAACTGAAGGCCCACTTGGGTCTTTTGGGTTAAAATTCTTTTTCCTGATTACATGTTGCCATATGTTCTTCAGCACCTCCATTCTAACAGGTTTTATCAAATAGTCAACAGCACCATGTATAATCCCCTTGTACACAAGCTCCTTGTCGCTATGTGCCGACAACACTATATTAGAATTAGCAGTAAAAGATTATCAAAATTAGTCATAAGAGATTATCCTCTCAACAATTTATCCTACTTTTTCATTGAATTGTATTCGCGTAGTCATTAAAATTAGAATGAAGATCACACAGTAATGTTCTTGGGTTTCGAAGAGTGGTGACCATTATAATGGAAACTAAATAACAGAAAATAACCCTTCTAAAATAAAAAGTTTTTTAGTCTGGAACAACAACCGAACTGCAAGAACTGGTGTAAATGTAAGAGCCATGTTATTGCAGAAACGAAAGAAAGAAATAAACACAGCAAAACAGGGCATTTGCTTACTGATGACAGGTAAGTCCATTTCAAGCCCCACAAGCTCGAGAAGCTTAAAACCATCCATGTCTGGCATGTTAACATCACTGATAACAAGATCATACTTGTTTTTGTTTTCTCGTAGCATTTTCAAAGCTGTCACTGCTTGATTGGTAGTTGTAACTGAAAAAAAAAGATCACGTTTGAGTTTAAAGAAACGATCGAGATTTCAAAGAGTGATGATTGCCAAAAGCCTAAATACAACACAAATAACAGGAGAATTATGAATTACTTTCACGATAATGATCATACGCATAACTTGCAGACTGGTAGACAGAAACTGGATGCTGTTTCTAACAGTGGATCAACATCTTAACTTCAACAAGGAAATTAAACCAAGAAGTATAAGCTTTCACGGATTCATAACATCAAGCATGTGCAGAAAGGAACAAAAACCTTGAACATATAGGTAAAACAATTAAACCACCAACTAAACAGGCCTTCACCAGATAAAGGCCGGAAGATGTATTGTCCTAAAAGTAAGGAGAGCAACGTTATGATTAGAAACAGAGGTGCAGAGAGGGGATATAATTAACAGCAAAGTCAAGAAAACAAACATATCTTCCATATAAAAACGGAAAAGATTGAAGAAATCAAAAAGAAAAAAAAGGAAATTGGACACTTATAAACACACCTTGATATTGGCATTTACGAAGCATTTTCTCCAAAACTTCAAGGCAAATTGGGTCGTCATCAACGGCCAAAACCCGCAGAACCTCAGGGAATCTGTCTTCGTTAGCTACACCATCCGTTATGTCCTTAGCATTCATTGTGAATCAAACTCAAAACAACCGAATGGTATAAGAACACACCAACAACAAAGATTAGAACAAAAAAGATTCAATCTTTTTCAGTAAACATGCTGAGAATTTGGTTGTTTGACCTTGTTAATCAAAACCCAGATGGCCAAAGAAGAGAAAAAAGAGAGAAACACAAATGAAGAGTGGATCAAAAAGAAGAGACAAACAGAGAGAGAGAGAGAGAGAGATATGGAAGTGAAAAAGCTGTCGAAGTGGGACAATGATGGCGATGGCGATGGCGAGTTGAACCCCAAATCAAACAGGTGTCTTTGAATTCTTTTCTACCCAAAACAAACTCATAATAAACGCTCAGCTCTCTCTAGTACACTCTGTATTTGTCTGTAGCTTTATTTTCTCTCCTCAAACAGAACACAAAAGCCTTCTTTTTCCTTTTTGTTACATATGTTTATGATCCAACTTTGCTGTATATAACTCTCAGAGACACATGCTCTCTCTCTCTCCGTCTCTTTCTCTGACTTACTGTAGACTAATGTGGAGTGATGCTATGGTCTAATGCACATAGCTTACTCATACGCATCGCGTTTTTCTACCATAGGATCAACATCTTCGTCAATCTGAACCGTCGATTTATATATTAAAGGCTGATAAGGTTTATATCTGATGTAACTTAGATGGAACGTCGTTAGTGTTAATTTGGTCAAGTGATCATATTACATTTGGAAAAACTAAGGAGAATCAATTAGTTATTTAGGGCTTTAAATGCTAATGATATTCAACATTGGGAATTTAATTACTGCCTCCAACAAGATTTTCCATGAAAGCCTCTTGATTATGGGAATATTATTAGGTTGTTAAAGTCTTCCTTATTTAAATATTTTGTTTTGAGTTTTTTTTGTTAGTTTTGTTTCCAATTCTTTTAATTTTTTCAATATTAGTTAAACTCAATTAATTTAGTTGGTTCAACAGTAAAATCTTGAACCATGTCTTGAACCGTCCAATTGAACTTTAAATCTCTTATTTTATTAGTTTAACTTTCACTAAAATTCTTAGTCTGAAAAAGGTTAATAAAAAAGAATAAATTGGTTAGTGTGCTTTGAAGTCTTATCTTCTTTCACATTATTTTTCCTTGATTTGGTAAGCCAAATTGGACTCATAATTATTAATTTATTGAATAACAATTTGTGCATAACAAAAACATTATTATTGTTTAGCATATATTATAATACTATACCACACCTATAAAGACAATTATTCATATTCATATACAATAATAAGATTGAGAAATATGCATCAAAAGATGCCTCTGAGATCCTTTGCATCCACTATTCTATTCCAACACTACTCTACTTCAACTCACCCATATATTTATATAAGATTTACATAAATATATAGTTGAGATGAAGTAGAACAAAGTTGGAACAAAGTAGAGGGTAGAGAAAATCATGTCGAAGATGGAATTTATTTATAGCCTTAAACTATATCGCAAGTTTACTCTTAATGTAAACGAGGTTTTCATAAGGTTTAGATGGAAACTAAATAATATCAATTACTTTAGGTCGATCTTTTATGTTTTTAGAGCTTTGAAATTTAAAAGGAAGCATAATAACATCATTGATCAAGTGATTCTAAGAAATTTGGATAGAATCTAAATACAATCAATTAATTAATTACTAATATATATAATTACACTTTCTGTAAAAGAATTTTCTCTTTTGATTGAAATGATCTTTTCGTTTATGGTAACATTATTAGGTTACCATAAACGAAAATATGGTAAAAATAGTAAGAACATGACAATTGATATATTTTAGTATATTTTCATTTGTTAAAAAAAGGATGTCTTTTACTATTGTTTAGAAACAACAGGCCAAGCTATGCAGTAAACACGAGGTTTAGCTTTTCACTTTAACATGCTTTTACTGGTATTAATCAGTGCATGCCACGAGCTCCATCTTTTAGAAACACTTACTGCAATTATACATTACTAAATTGGATGCTTTATCTCTTTATGTTCCGTTTAGCAAAGAGTTTGAAAAGTATAGGGAAGTGTAGATTGAACTTAAAATCAAAATTTTAAATTTCCCATTTTCATTCTTTCTTATCAATTCATATAACCTTGCCCTTAAGTTTCGGCCTAGCCAAGCTGGCATAAATTTTTTGATATATAAGATATTTAAAAGAGGCGAGTGTAAAACATATTCATGCTGCATTTAAACAATTATAAACACTTAAATTACTAAAATATAAATTAATATTATAAGAAGTTGAACTTATAAATATTAATTTTATTACCATTGTAATTTATCTGCACTATATAAGTTATATATTGTTACGCATATCTAATAGTTTATTTAATACGTATTTAAAGATAATTATTAATATAAAAACAAAATTTTATATTTGAGATTAATCAATAATAAATAAATTGGTAAGTTGTATAAAAAATACTAAAGCGTGTTCTTCAATCGCACTTAAAGAGAGTGGGAAAACAGAACTCCGTGTCTGGAACAGGTCAGCGTGTCCATAACTAAAAGTTCTAAAAAGTACGCTTCTCGTGCGGTAGGGGACAGGCCCAACAGTATACGCTTGCTCATAAACTGCCACGTTGCTTGTTTTTATTGGTTTGGATTCCAAACCGCTGAAAGAAAGGCGACCTTTTTCCGGATAACGACACGTGGGTCGCAGGTTGCAAGAGGAAACAAAGGACATTTCGGGAATTGGAGTACTTTTCTTGGGAGTTTCGACGTCGTTTCATAAGCCACAGTTAAATACTTTTTGAGATTATTGGATTTTATGTAATTAATTTTGATTCCATAAGTATATAGTCTTTTCTATAAGGTATAATTATTTACTATAGAATTATTCTTTTTTTAATATGCATTATAAGATCATAAAATATCAAATATATTATATGGTTATTAATAAATTCATATTTATTTTTTAAAAATATATAAATTTTGCATGGTAATTGATTGGTGACTAAATTAAATATAATATAACCAAAAGGAACATATATTCAATATGCATATTACATATATAGATTAATAAAACTAATAATTATTCTTGTAAAATTGGCTAATTTGAGTATACTTGTGGAAAACATATGGTGTTAAAGTCAGCTATGGCTTTACTTCATAAAGAACCAAGGGCCAGAACTCTATGAGTTGGTTGAGTTCCTTGCATAGGGTAGGATCAATTCCAATATTGGTGGACAAGAAAGGTTTGAAATTTTCAAGTCAATGACACAGGTTATGCCATATTAGGTGTATGTATCATTATCACCTGTTTGATTAGGCCACTTAATAAACAAATTATTGCTTCTAACTTAAATGCAGGGCACTTCCTTGACAACCAATTGCCAGCCAAGTTACTCCATAATTAGCAAATGAGATTGTTGCTGAGTTAGTCACATGCCCCATCATTAGTCCTTATCTTAATCTTTCCACTAATATTAATTATATACACATCACTAATTAAATGGGAGTTTGTGGGATTTCCCATGAAGTTTTTTTTTCAATAATTGAAAATTCCACTTGGTTTAGCCCGTTAAATAATAAAATATTGAATTGTCTAACTTTTTAGTTTAGTTTTCAACTTTCTTATTTGATTTACTTTAATAATTCTTGTTATTAAAAAACTGATTGATTTGTTATTTAATCGTTCAATTTTTATCAATTAATAAGTTTTTATAAATTAAATTAAATCAATTAGCTTTCATTTAACAAAATTTTTTAATTAAATTTCAAGTTCTTTGATAAATAAGGACAATATCTTTTAATCATTTTTAATTTTTAATTTTATCTAATTTTTAGTCAACTTTATAACCTTCTAATACCAGTTAACCCTTAAATTACTTTTTCTTTCATCGGTTTAACTTTCGATTTGATTTTTAAAACATATTGGGTCAAATTTGCAATTGAAGGTGACTCAAAATCATTAATTATATTAAAAGACAACATTTGAAGCATAACTGAGATAAACCATGAAGAAGTTGCTTCAAGAAGGTGATGATATTAAGCACTTTCGTACCCAAAACTCTCACAACCAAAAGAACAAAACTTTACCATGAAGGATAGTCCGTTCCTTGATGTATTAGTTAGATGTAAACAAAAGTTATACGCTTTATGTGCTTTTTTAATGTTTGTCTTAGAAGATCCGTTAAGAATTAACAAAAGATATAGATGATCCATGTTCGTAGCAAATATGTACCCTTCTTCAGTTCATATTGCCTCTTCAAGTATGCTTTTTCAAAGTGATGTTGTAATCTACTATAACTCTTTAGCAAATGTAAGTCTTCATCAATTTAAAAATTTTAGGTTTAGCTCTAGAGAGGTAGCTTCTTATTCTAGTAATTCTAGAGTAGGTTCAAATACAAGACACACACTAGACTTATAAAACTAATTAGATTGACCTATTATTTAGTTTTAAATTGTTATTATGTTAAATAATTTATCTAAATAAAGGTGAAATATGTTATTATAAAAATTAAATTAAATTAATTATTTTTTATTAAAATTCAAAAAATTTGATGAGCATATGATAACGTGCAGCTTTCAAGAACTTGCAACTTTTTGGGGTGAGTATTGACTTTCTGATAATGTTGTGATGATCAAGGCCCACTAACACAACACCCCCAATCACAAAGAAAATCATTAGGACACCAATCATCATCCTAGTACTATGTCTACTTTAGGGTTGGTGTACACTACAAATTCAAATAATAATACTCCTAATCCTAAACCTTACAATATTATCAATTTACTGACTTCGTGTATAAATATGATTTAGTTACGGTCCTTAGGCTCTATAAAAACTTTCCCCTCGACCACATATACCTATCATGATGACAAATTGGCAGTCTTGGTCTTTCTTTAATGTATCCATCAGTTGGAGCAGGTCATAAATTTAAAAACACAAAGGATGAAGATGAACAGAAGTGAATTAAACCCAAGTGGCTTATAGATTTAACCGTTAAGAAGCCATCCTAAAGTTAGAATTTGGTTGAGTATTGAAAGGTTTTGATCGTAAACTTTGAATGCCCACTTGAGTTCTGGTAATGAAGGTTCACTAAATCTACTATGAACAGATTGGTATTTCTGTTTCTTACGAGAAAGCAATAGATTAAGCTTATTCTGGTCGTAGCAACTGTTAAAGCTAAATTATAATATAACAGGTAGTGGAACAGCAGTCACCTTGTGCGCTAGAGTGTGTTACTTTTTCCACCATGTCAATAAAGATCTTAGCAAGTTGATGGAGCTTGTCTCATCGTAATTGTAGCATCATTATAGAATACTACAACTGTTACTGATTGTAATATGTGGGCCAAGAGCATTGGATAATCATGATCTGGAATCTGCCATGGCTTTGCCTGACTGGTGAACTGATGATGATCGTTTTGAAAGTTTTCTGCAATACTCCATTAGGTTTACAGGCCAAAGCTTGGTGATTTTAAGAAACTAGTTTTTATGAGTTTGTGTTTAAAAGAGTGAAAGACATAATATGTGAGTGTTTCTTGCACAGATAACATAAAGGAGTAGATATGACACAGACCATAAACAGCAATGTCTGGTAAGGAACTGAGAGAGTGGAGTCGAAGAAAAGAAATTTCTTCACTTCTGAAACTAAAATTCTGTCAACAAGATAGTGACTGTTTCATACAGAAACATATGCATTAGAAATCTGTCTGCATTAAAATTTCATATATTGCAATTCATTAAAATGTTTGTTTATTTTTTTATTCTCTATTCTTATTTCTCAAACAAAACAAGAAAAAAGAAAGTCATTGAAGACAATGGAATGGCATCTTCTTGGTTTAAGCAACCATTTCTTTTTTTTATATATATAAACCTTGACTTTACCAGGTAGTTAGTTAACATGCTTGCACAACCTCCTTCATGGAAAGTTGTCTTAATTAACACATAATTAATCACCAAGCGGAGGTGGCTGCCGGCGACTTACAAAGGAAGCGTCCCATCTTAAAGAAAACAAAACCCATCCCAACAGATTGTGTGTTAAAGTAAAAATGTGGGAATATCTTGGAGAATCTGTCCTTACGATGCAGTGCAGTGAAGTGCATTTTCTAGCCTTTTCTTTCACGATAGTTTTTGCTTATCATTATTGCCCAATTTGGTTCAACTTAAACCGCAAACTACATTATCGAAAGGTTTTTCCTTTCGTGTGTACAACTGTACATATGTTTGAGACTTGTGTCTGGAGATGGAGAAAAGCCTGTTGGGTCTGGCTAATCAGTTCAATTCAGTTCAGTTCCATTCCAAGTACGCACAAGGGCCTGTCTGGTTAGTGACGATGCCAATCCTGACAATAAAGTTTTCGTCTGTAGAATTTTGAAGATGGTGGGCTTGGACAGCGTGAGTTTTTCTGAAACACAGGCCTTGGCCTTGAGACTAAACCAAACTTCAGAGAGTGAAACTTCCTTGGCTAACCTTTGTCTCGCATAATTGTTTTGGAATGGCTTCAGGAATGGAAATGTTGGGAAGTGTAGGTTTTGCTTGTACTTGCACAATCTGATAAGAAGAGGATCTGGTCCTCTGTTATTAGTTAATTTGGTTTTTGATAAAATAACCAAGAGCTACGCCAGTAAAGATGGCATTTCATGTTTAAACTCGAATGCTCGATGATGAAAATTCACGTGTCAGTTATGTTATCAGGGTTTTTCACATATTTTCTGTTAGGATATTGCATATATGATCTTTTCAGGTCAGGAATATGGAAAATGTATCCATACGAGGAACTCCAAGAAGATTGGATAAAAATCTACCGTTCTTCTAATTCTTTTTCCGAGTAAGCAAGCCTTAAGTTTATCGAAATTAGCTTTCCATCGTCTTGGATTTGTGGAAGGAACTTGCAGATTCCTCTGATCTAATAAGAAACTACTCGTACAGATTTAACAAATATGGGAAACGAATGCATGTAAGCCATATAGAGTTATTGCAAAAGCCATCAGTTCAGTTTGGAGACTGGAGAAACAACAAAATAGTTTTCAGTTAGCGAGCCATTTAATCCATAATCATCAACTGCACACCATAGCAACAAAGTACACTTTTAAAGGTTGCATGATTATGTTTAACATTGTTCCTGATCAGGATTCAGATAAACATCTGAAAAAGAAGATGGAACAAGATGCAAGTACCAGGTCAAATTCACCGATCATGATCATAACGTAAGATTGCATGGAAAGGACGTAAAAAAGTAAAAGTCCTTGGTCAAAAGCCGAAAAAAGTAATGTATTGGTTTTCTGAAAAAGATGATGGAAGATTTTACAAAGATCAATATGTTGCATTATACAAGAAATCCAGATCAAGCATTTGTCCCCCTACCCTTTAATAAGAAATCATTTGGCTATTGATAACTAAATATGTTCAAGGATTCCACCTTTGAAGCCATATTTGGATAGGATCCGGATCAAATAAACAAATTGCAGTTCCCATCTGTTCCTAATCTTCAGAGACTACAGAGCAACCAACTATGGTGGTCGTATTCTCTGAATACATGAAGCAAGTTGACGTATCTTGGTGATGGGTTTACCTTGCAGTGAAAATACGTTCCTTATGACCTACTTGTGAACTGCCTACTTTATCCCAAATCTCAAACACTTGTTATGTTTGACTTCAAGACTTGGAGTAGAAGTGAGTTGTTTCGTCGGTTTTGTAATGGAGATCTTCTCCATTGCACTTATGAACTTTCTTAAGTGCTTAATGTATTCAGGGTAAGTCTCCAGATTGCAATGACCTCCACCTTTGACCCATAGTGGATCATATTTCTCCTTAGCAAGTTCCCAGAGGCGCTTTCCATGAGACCAATCAACAATTTCATCATCAGTTCCCTGAAAAAGTTCACCAGCGAACAACATAGGTGGCCCGGAATAAATTGCCGAATCAAGCGCAACCAATTGGAGTCATTAAATTGAGTCAACACAGACAATCAACCCTTTTTCCCCAAACAGAGCATTGTAAAATAAGATAGATCAGAAGTACTATAGAACCTTGTTTTGGTATTCATTTGTTTCAAGTATCAACATAAATTCTGATAGATTCTATAGAATTAAAGCCCTAAAACCAGATACAGCAACACTGAAGCAAATGTGGGAATTCTCTTATCAGGGACCTGTCAGCCATTCTGGAAATTCAAGCTCAAAATTTTTTGTTGTCCCTAACATAGATTAACCTCAATAAAACTTGGTTCCCTTCCATCAAAAGAGCAGAACCAATCAGACTAATCAGAGGTACAACCTGAGTTACTACTTGACGTTGTAAGGCCAATTTGAAGCTAATTATTAGCAGCAGCTAACCCATATTCCAGGATGACAATTCGAAAATGAAAACTAAAGGAAATTATTAGGGAGAGGAACTGCTGCACAAACAAAAATGAGAGAACCGTACATGTATAACAAGAACCGGGCAATCGACATTCCGTATTTTGTCTATGTTCTGCAAAAGGAAGATAAAACTTGTTCAGTGAAAAACAGGCCACATAGACCTCAAGAATCAGTGAATTCCAAAACAGAAAAAGAGGTTGCAGCTAATATTACCTTGAAAATGTCAAACCAGAATGTCATTTTGACAGGATACAGGACTCGTATGCCGGAAAGGATAGCACTATGAAGAACAACACCTCTCAACCTCTGTAAACGAGAAGCCAAATGCAAGGTGGGGCCACTTCCAACAGATTGGCCATACAAGATCAAATCCTCCTGCTTAACCCCATAGTCCTTCTTCAGACAATTATAAACGGCCTCGATGTCACAGTATGTGTTGAACTCGGATGGCTATTAAACAGGTAGAGAAAAAAATCATCTGTTCAGGTTAAGCCATCGGCCAGACAGGGGTAAAGATAAAGACAAAAAATAATGAAAAGAAATATCTTTTCGCTTACCTTTCCAGAAGATGCTCCATATCCTGAGTAATCATAGCTGCAAATCAGCGAAATACCAAATAATTTAAGAAATTAATAGAGTTTCAGTGAATAAATACGAATCTTTGTACTTTTGAGCATCCATAAGTAAATCAATTATTCCAATCTCGAGTGTACACTGGTTTTGTTAATCGATCAATCACCAGATGGACATGAGAGAAGAGAAAGTAACTGGAAACACAAAATAAACACATGCATAGGGAACATATTAGCAGGCTACATGCACATACCAGTTAAAACCAAATAAAGCCATCTCCCGAAAACAGAAACCAAAACAAAGAAGAAAAGAAGGGAAAGTTTTATAGTTTGAATATTGATACAAGCAAAGCATCGATCTTTAAGAACAAAACCGTGAAGAAAGAACCGGGGCTCCCATGGATTTCCGCAACAATCCAAAAAGACAAAAAACAGAAATAAAGCAAAAACATAATGGACAAAAAGCTCAAGCACCAAACTCGTACCTCATGATATTGACTCTCAAATGAGCCCTGAGCTCAATGAACAGCTCATGCATTTGTCCAAGATCAGCAGCGTTTCCATGAGAGTACAAGAGCGTGAATCTGGCAAAAGGGTGTTTCCAAAACGTGGCTACGATCTTGTTACCAGCTTTAGTATCCAACAGATTCACCTCAACGTTTTTGTCGGCAGTGAGCCCCGACAACACAATCCTGTCGTCTACTTCCCTGTAAACGTCGTAAGTTGGCGGGTCCGGCGGGAAAAAGGCGAATTTCGCCGCCACGTTCGAAGTTACATTTCCCATTTGTTGTGCCACCACCAACAATGCTGCTTATCTCTGTTTTCTTCTTCTATCTTTGTCTGCCTATCACAGAACACGGCAGAAGCGAAACAAACACGACGACCCAGTTCAGATTTCAGGATATATTCGGATATAAACAGCGTATAATCGGTTTAACTAATGGATAAACATAAAAATTGTTTCTTTTCTTTTCTCTTTCCCAAGTTAAAGTTCAAAACTGTGGTTTCAATGGAGCTTTATGGGTTAATGTGAAGGGATCCGATCTAAGAGGGTGAGCTGGAAGTACTGGTGTTGGTGTTAAAGATAATGGGTAGGGAACAGAAACCCAGGAAAAAATGAATAATGATAGGATTCTCAGAGAACATGAAAGAGAGAGAAAAGGAGAAAATGTGGTTTTGTGGTTAAGTTGGTAGTTTGGTTTTGATGATGAAGAAGAAGATGATGTGTATACCAAAATTTTCTAATTTCTTCTTTATTTTCCTTTTAGTTATATTTGATTTGATTTGATTTAGTTTGCTTGTTATCCAATAGCATCCATCGCTGCACACATAATTTGATGGAATGACATTTGTAACCTTCCATACCTCACACACGATTGTTTTTTTTTTTCTTACAAGGAAATCACAAATTACAAAAACATACATATCACACATGATTGTTTTTTGTTCTAATTTTGGATACATATGCTTTTGCATAGTTGGATTGGAACTTAAACCTTTTTAGCATTTACCATACATGATCACTTGATAGTAATGATAGATTATCATATTATGGCTACACATGTAATAAAACAATTTGAATAAAAATGACTATCATAAGTTATATTTTAAGGTCATGGTGGAGAATGCCCCCTTAAAAGTGGTCGAGTTATGGATTAAAAGGATGGGACTAAAAAGTTATGTGTTCGATTCTCCAACTTATACTCTTTTGATCGAGTCTGTCGTATAAGTATTGTCTAATGCAGAATATCCAAATGGCGTAATTTATAAATTATTGCATCAATTTTGAAATTTACCCATTATCAATTTAAAGGATAGTGATTGTAAATTCATCTAATTAAAAAAAAATTGAGGATTGCTTTCTGCTTGCATATTAGTATGGTAATTGAATATTCTTCCCATGCTTCATGTTTTTCTTCATATAACTAACTAAAAGTAGACAAAAATGGATGTATAATAATATTTTAGTCTCAACCTATTACCAATCAAGGCATCAAATTTGACTACAAACATTGGGTCCAAAAGAAATCATCACAATTATTTCAAAAAATGTTCAGGACATCATTTGCCATGACTTTCTTTCATCATCAACATAAACATCATACCCATTATTTAAAAACATAAACAATATTTATCTAAAAATATTATTGACATACCTTGCTTATCCCAATTCCCAAGCGAGTGCAAATGCAATAGGGTCTTTTGGCTTATCAATGTTATTCAAAATAAGAGAGTGTAAACTACAAATGTACATACATATACACACATTTAATAAATGGAAAATAACAAAAATAATAATATAAAATGGAGGGTTGATAGTTGGTCAAAGGCTGCTGGGGGATCTAATTAGGAGACAGACCGAGAGAAGAGAGGAGTCAAACATGTCAGGTTCAGACATTCTCTCATTAGCCATTTTGCTTTGCTCAGCCAAAATAGGTCATGTGCTCGCCAAAAAGCTTTCATGGCTCTTATTATATACACTTCTCTCTTAATTTACACCCCCTCCTCCTCCGCCTTCTTCTACTTCTTCTTCTTCTTCTTCTTCAGTTCTTCCTTCACTTTGACCCATTTGCAGCTTTCACCTTATTACTTTCCACATCATGTTCTTCACCTCCAGTAGTTCTTCTGATTTTTTAAGCTTTAATATCCAAATTTTAATCGTCTTTATAATTATAACTATATTATAATTATTTACAGTTATTGTAATTATTTATAATTATAGTTTAATTTACAATTTGTTTCAAGCTTTATTGGGCAGCCTACACTTGGTGGTGGAATAGGTTAGAAAGGGAAAGGTTAAAGAAGGTCAATGAACTGGATAATGGCTACCTTAAGGCAAGCATGCGTTTTAATACAAAGGAAAACTTTTCAATGGGACGAGATCTTTTTCCACATTAATCCTGTTTTTGCTTATTAGTCCAAATTGATCACCTCCATCGAATAAAACAAAATTATTCTAAAAATAAATAATATAATGTAAAAATTTTAACAGTATTTTTATATCTTATTTATTGAGTTATTTTAATGCAAATCATATAATTAAATGGTGTTTTATAAACCCTTTAAATTCACAATAATTAGAATTATAAAAAAATGCTTGATTGAAATTTGATACTAAAAGGACCGTGTGTTTCTTTAGAAGTAACTAATTAGAAAGTTGGAAGCACCAAACTATAGAGAAAATGTGATGAAATGGAAGTATTCTTAAAAGAATCTAAGGTAGTATCAATCAAATAATCATATAGTTAGGTGCAATGTAACCCAACAGACGAATCAATCATGTAGTTGTATGACTAATGCCTTTAAAGGCCTAATCAGTGCAACTTTCAGGGTATTTGTCAAGTTTCTGATAATGAGTGATGGTGGTAAGCTTACTTACTAACATTAGGGAATGGTTGGTTTTGATGAGGACAATAGGGTAGGTGATGAATCGGTTTCAATCAACGAGTTCTTAGGTTAGTTGGGGACCTCTGGCTTTTAAAAGCCGAGGACCTAAATTTGCCAACAAATAGAAAACACCAAGCAATGAACTGTGTGGGGTTCTAAATAAATGAACATGCATTGGTATGGTATAATGATAAATGACATTGCAAGCAGAGTGAAAGAAAATAACAGATCGAATTCATCACTTGAATAATTTAGTTTACAAATTATTCCTTTAGGAGCTGTTAATACTGACAGAACAACAAAGCTGATGACAGGAGACAAAAAGCAACTGCATTACTGTCCAATGGACCCTTGAGTTTTCCCATTAACTTGAATCAAAACATGCTTTTAAGGTTTTCCAGCTTTCTTTTTGTGAGATTTAACAGAGATTAGTGTACATCCTTCAGTCTTAAGGAATCGAACTGGTCAAAAAAGGCCATAGAATGCTTGGAAGTTAGTGCACAGAAAAGAGAAAGTAAGAAAAACATCAGATACATATAATAATATATTTGTATATAATAATAAATTTGTACGAGAAACACTGTCCAGAGATATAATACAATATGTTCAATAAAGAGTAGTTGCTGTCCTATGGCCTGCTTTTATTATCGAGAATCAATGATTCAAGAAATCTATGCACTGCATCACCAATCACCACTTTCACGTCAATAATCCTCAGAAGTAATCGATTATTGGTTTTATTGAAGACAAATGATTTAGAGGTCCCACTAAAAAAAGGAAAAGATGATGAGCTTTTCTTTTAATTCATGAAAACAGAGTAGTCAACATCTGGAGGTCTACTAATGGATATTCTATTCTCTGTATGCCTCCCTGCTTCAACATTTATCCATGGAATGAGTTATCCTGAAGAGGATAGCCTTAGCAGAATTGCATGGTACTCACTATGTCAACATGCAAGCCATGCTTACTTCTAACTCTATTCGGGAATATGAATCTAAGGTTCAAACAGGAAAAAGAGCTAATTACTGTACTTGAACAATAGATGCTCCTCTTGCAATGAGGTCTTGTCCCCACAAACTGACACCCAGGTTTCCGTAACTTTGTCCACTCTCCCCTCCAGGATGTCAACTACAGTGAAAGCTCGTGTTGTGCGTTCGGATGCGGGTATGTCATCATTGGTGAAGCTCCTGCTTGCACCTTCCTGACCAGAAATTGATGCCTTAACTCTCGGAACAATAGCCCCATTCAAGTATATTCTGTTATCAGCACCAACCACAATCATTTTCCGAAGACCGTTTCCGTATGCCAGCTCTTTATGCATGTGACCGAAGACAACAAGAGCAATGCTGAGGTTGGTGGATTGTTTCAAGTGGGATATGGCTTGTTCCAGATCTGAGCCATAAGATACATGGTTACCAGAAGTCATATTTCCAGTCTATAACAATATGTTTCATCTCATTACGTGTTTGCTAGTCCAGTTCCCATATTTGAATGCAACACAATCTGACAAGTCAATCATTCACGAAGATAACAGCCCAAAACTAGTACCTGGATCACCATGGTCACCAGCTCCAAACACCCAATCTTTTCCACAGATGTCATTCAAGTTCGAACCAAGACCTGCAAAAAAGAAGATCAACCCAGGATGAAACCAAACTTTGTACCAATTTCCAGCAGTCAATTTGGCCAGCAAACACACCTGTGGGTCCATTGTGTGCAAGAACTATAACCATATGGTCTTCTGGAGTGCCCAAAGCGGCGTTGTATATTTTCCTGGTACTTCCCTCCATATCTTTGACTCCATATCTGGGAGCAAATTTCCCGTTAAATTAGCTCAAGGACAAGAGAACTTAGCTCAAACAAGAGTTCTGAACTGAAAGAAAAAACAAAGACTTAATCAGTTTACTTCATAACCATACCTTGCAGATAAAAGCTTTTTCCTAAACAGCTGCTCACCACCACAAGAAAATGGCCGTCCGCCAACAATACTGAGTTTTAGAGCAGGAAAATCCAGACGTCTGTAACCTACATGCTGTTCCCCAAGACTGGTTGTAGAAGAAAAGGTACAATCATTCAGCACCATCACAATTCATTAAATGCACAATATCTCGAACACCAAAAGAAAGAGTAAAGGATGCATTTCATGTGTCTAATTATCGATGTTCTAAAACATGGTTGTCAAAATAAACCTACAGATTCAGAAGTCTATTAAACTATTTCCCTTTTGAGCTTTCTGATTATTCTTAAACTTATAGACACTTCATTCTCATTTTTCGTCTTACAAGTATACTTTGAAATGATTCAACAAAACAAGATGCAGAAACTCAGTGTAACAATAAAAACAGGAACACAGCAAAAGTAGGAAACGATTTCTGACTAGCTACAAATATTTAAGCAATCGAAAGGTGGAGATAAGCTACAAAAGACATCATTTTAAAATGCCAGCTCACCTTTCCAGTTGAAGTTGAACGCCATCCTTGCCCCTAATATACAAACCAAAGAATGATTACAGTGAGATAAAAAATAGACCTTAGGTATGATTAAGGAAATATAAATCACGAGGCAGAATTTATACTCATTGTATAATACCATGAAAAAGTAAAAAGTAAAAACTAAAAAGTAAAAAGCAAATAAATAGGATATTGTCACATATAAAAACCAGCAAACAGCTGCTCTGAAGAATACGGAAGAACACAAAATCCTGCTTTCAAATAGAGAAACTCAGTTCTTTTTGTATTTTTTTCCAGAAAAAAATGGGTCATAAATGAAAAATTCAAGTTCCTTTCAGTGTAATTAAAAAATGTAACAGCAACTGCATCATGATATGTATGATCTTCGATTTTTCTATGTGGTGCAATGAAAACTTACTTTGCTGAAAACTGCTGAGTTGTCCAAGAATCATGGTTTCCCAAAATAACTGCTTTAGGAAATTCAAGATCTGCAACGCTTTGGACAAGTTCAACATTCTCATTACCAAAATCACCTGGATAAAATTAAAAAAAAAAGAAGAAAAATTGTACGGAAAAAACCAATGATTTAGTTTCGTCTACTAAGTCCTCCATGCATGACTACTTTCCAAAGCATGTTGGTTGAGACCCAATTTGATCCAACATCAATTGAATAATAAGCACGGGGACAGTGATTGCTAGTGTGCAGATATGATTCAGGAGCAGAGCAGCATCCTCTTTGCAGATATCCTTGCTACTCATCATACAAGTTAGAAAAGGTGAAAAGGATCAAGAAAGCACCCGATATAAATTAAAAGCAGGCCAATCAATGACATCATATCGATAGATGGAAACCGATAAGGAAGGAAACCTGCCTGTAAACAGCACCAAATCTGGCTGCATTCCATGCAAAAATCTATTATTGGTGGTGAAGCAGAATTCCACTCATAATTATAAGAAAAGCTTAACTAAGTCCAATACACAGAAAACCATTCAAACAGGAACACAGTAAACCAAACAAATCCATTTCCAATATCCTTTTCTCCCAGCACTAGAGTTTACCAAATACCAGCATTAACCCTTACGCACACTAGTAACCACTAACCAAAAGAAGACAAAAAAACTTGAAAATTTTACAATCGGGGAAAGAAAGATTGAACCTTCGAGAAATTTAATAAATCTTCAGTAAGTAAATTAAGCGAATACCTGCAAAAATTGAAGTGCTTTAGTGTCTTCCTCCAGACTCCAATCATCATGCTTCAAGAAAAAACACTCCACGTAAGTACAGATGTAAACCCTGATTATAAATTAGACAAAGTTAGGCTTTCAAAATATTGATTGCGATTAGCTACTCACGACGTCTCCGACAACGGCGATTCGTGCGGATGCCGCCATTGAAGAGCAAACGGTGCCGTGTTTAGTGTCGGTCAAAGGAAATAGAGGAGTTTTGAGAAAAGCAGAGAGTGGGGGCGCGTGTATTAACGCGTTTGAGCTTAGCATGACCCTTTTATCGCTGCTTTTCGCGCGCTAATATCCTGGTAAAAGCGGTTAGGATGTTCTTAACGCCGTTGACAGGCAGCTGACGAAAACGATCTCTCCACGCATCATCGTATTAATAAAAGCAAATAACTTTTTCATTAGTGTCTTAACAAATTTATTTCACATAAATTAATTAAATTAAAAACTAAATTCGAATTTGAATCTAATTTAATTTAAATAATTTAAATTAAATTTTAACATAATATTATTTTGAAATAAAATTTTGTCGAGTTTTTAATTATTTAATTGCCAGTTTCAACAAATTTTAAGATATTTATATTGAAATAAAATTCATCTTATTTATTATTAATTTAATTTTTATATTAAAAATTAGATTAGACTTTAAAAAAATTTAGAGTAATTTATACTTTAAAAGTCAACCCCGCTTGGTGTCCTTGGCTTATAGGTTCTACCACAAAAACTTTGACTTTTCATAGGTATAATAAGGAGTATTAATGCGCGTGGTGATCCAGTTGATAGAGTAAGGACATAAGGTTAAGGATCTTGTGTTTGAATTCTTTTATTTTAGTCTTTCGATTGCGCCTATCTTAAAGGCCTTATTTAGTATGAAATATTCTATTGACATAATTTAAAAATTATTGCATTAATATGAAAATTTAGTCAATACGTGTCTAAAAAATAACTATCCTCAAAATCTCTGTTTTGAAAACTAGATCGGCTTGACCGGTTTGACCGGTAACCGGTCAACTATCCGATCCGGTTCACTCTTTAAAATCAATTCTCAATTGAACTAGTGAGAACCAATCAAAACTGGTCAATTGACCGGTCGGATTGGTTAAATCAAACCGGTTTTTAAATATTATTAATATTATATATAATTAAATATAATTATTGTATAATTATAACGTTTTACCAATTCAATTAATGGTTGAACCGATTAAACTGGTCAAATCGATAACTAATAAAATCTCCGATTCGATAACTAATCCAAGTTTCAAAACATTGCTCAAAATAGTGAATGTGGCGTGAAAAACAGCAATCGTCATCCGCAAAGAAGTCTTGGGAGCAAGTTACTGCAGCCAAGCCACGTCATCTTCTTAATCAACATTTATCCAAGAAGTCTTTTTTTTTTCTCTCTCTAACGTTCATGCTTCAGCAGAAATGTTAGACCACAAATCTGTCATTCTGACGTCTTCCAATGTCTTATGCAATTTGGTCCTTAAACCAAGGTTCCAAGCAACCTTTTCCGTGTAATACCTTCTGTTCTTGTTAAATTTATTTCGTGAAAGCAGCATTGGTAATGAGTTTAATAAGGTTTTCAAATCAAAATTTAAACTTTGAATCAAATTCGGGCGAGCTCAACCCAAATGACTCAAGTCCCTAGAAAACCTAAGCATGATCACGCTTGGAATCGAGTTAGAACGAGTTTAGTCTGATTTGGATGGGCTCTGGACTAGAAACATCAAGCAAGCAAGACGATGCAATTGTTCCAGGTTTTGTGGCGTGTATTCTTTTGAAGATTCAAACACGATATCCATATTCTAAAGTTGGAAGAAATCTCAAATTCCAAGTTAGAAGCTAGACAAAGTGGTCAAGTCAATCACTGCCAATTACCAAACTTTTTAATGAATTAAATCTATATAAAAAGGCTCAAGAGCAGACCCACAATACCATCCTGACGGACCAAGCAATGGCTGTCAAAACTCTTCCCTGTCTTTTATGTCTTCTGTTTCTTCTTCAGCTTCATTCCTCAGCAGCACAAAGTGTTGTCAGAGCCGCTTACTGGTATTCTGATAGCGGACTTTCAATCTCCGACATAAACTCCACCCTTTTCACACACCTTTTCTGTGCATTCGCTGACCTTGATTCTCAGACTAACGAAGTTACCATTTCATCAGCAAATCAGGCTCAGTTCTCTTCCTTCACACAAACAGTTCAACAAAAAAATCCTTCTGTTAAGACCCTTTTGTCTATTGGTGGTGGAGGTAATGAATCCATTGCTGACGACTTTGCTTCAATGGCAAGCCAGGCTAGTTCACGAGCAACATTCATCGACTCCTCGATCAGCTTGGCAAGAACTTACAACTTCAACGGACTAGACCTGGACTGGCAGTATCCGAACTCCACTCACAAGATGGCCGATTTCGGTTTGCTTCTTACTGAGCTGAGAGCTGCTGTGGCCAACGAATCTGCACAAACTGGGAACACAACATTGCTTCTCTCCGCAGCACTTTTTCGTTCATCTGATTATTATACCATTCACTACCCAGTTCACTCCATTTCAAGCAGCTTGGATTGGATTAACGTGATGGCCTATGATTTCTACGGTCCTGGTTGGTCAAACGTTACAGGACCACCTGCTGCATTGTACAATCCTGGAACTGAAGTTAGTGGGAACTATGGGGTCGCAAGCTGGATTCAAGCAGGTTTGTCAGCCAAGAAGATAGTACTTGGCTTTCCCTTCTATGGCAACGCTTGGGAGCTTGCAGATGCTAATCAAAATGGCTTCTTCGCAACAACTGTTGGGCCGGCTTTAAGCAGCGATGGCTCTGTAGGTTATGCACAAATCAACGATTTCCTTGCACAGACTAACGCAACAGCACTTTATAATTCAACCTATGTGTCCAATTACTGCTACTCTGGAACAACATGGATCGGTTATGATGATACACAGAGCATTTCAGTTAAAGTTAGTTATGCCAAAGACAAAGGATTGCTTGGCTACTTCGCCTGGCAGTTGGGTACTGACGATAATTCGACTCTTGCTCGACAAGGTTAGGATAAAATGAGCTTTGATTGTTTTTTAATGAGTTAATGTGCTTGAATAGTACTAATGAATCTGCTATTTCCATTTACTGTTGCAGCTGCATCTACCTGGGGTTCAGCATTACATGAAGACAAGGGGAGAAAGAGGAAGCCTTTGATTTATATCCTGATTGGACTTGCAATCTCTTTTTTCCTAATCTGCATTGTGATGTTCTGCTGCTTCCAAAGAAAAGTACTGAAATCAAAAGGTAATTCATAATTACAAACACAAAGTTCAGA
>JANITW010000007.1:60782193-60793862 GCA_027564335.1 Erythroxylum williamsii | reverse complement strand
TAATATATTATTAACAAGTCATAATGTTAATACATGAATAACAAATATCCATTGGCCTAGGGCACACTACTAACACAAATAAAACATCAGGAATGATTTTTATACCTGAACTAGTTTCAATTGCAACACTTCCCTTTCCTTTAACCTTAATGTGATCTCCATTACGAATTTTGACTTTGGAAGCAAATAACTTGTCAAGCTCCCTTGAACATTGACTCATCATGTGTCATATGATGAGTGCAGCCACTGTCAATCAACAATGCTTCATTGACCTTCTTGTTTGCAAAACAAGTTGCAACAAAAAGCTTCTCCTCCTCTTCTTGTTGATTAGCCACTTGAGCTTGTTTTTTTTACATGTTTGTTATTTTTGTAGACCTTTTCTATGTGACCCATTTGATTGCAAGACCTGCATTGTATCTCAAGTTTAAACCAACAATATTTATGTAAATGTGAAGTTTTCTTACAATATTGACAAGGACGAAATTTTTCTTTTTTGCTACCATTCTTGTTCCTATCACCTTTCTTCTTATTCCAATGTTGTTTTTTGCTCTTGTTTCTTTTTTTATCCTTAGCCTGAAAAGCACCTTAAGTTATTCCTTCTTGCCTAATCATTCTCCTTTGTTCCTGTGCTTAAAGAGCATTAACAAGCTCAGTTAAAGAAATCTGACCAAGGTCACTTAAATCTTCTAAAAATGAAATTTTTGCTACAAATCTCTTTGGTAAACTTATTCTCACCTTCTCCACAACTCTACTGGCAAGTAATTCTTCACTAATTAAGTTGATTTTATTAACTATGGCAAGGAGCTTATCGAAATACTCCTTTATAGTTTCAGTATCCTTCATTTGCAAAAGCTCAAATTCTCTTTTAAGATTCAAAACTTGCATTTGTCTTGTTCAATCATTTCCTTGAAACACCTCATCTAGTGTATCCCAAACTTCCTTTGCAGTTTCTCAAGCCATGATTCTTGTAAAAATATCTGATGTTACTGCTAAGTGAATACGGGTCTTGGCCTTTGATCTTTTTTTTCTTTTCTTCTCTATGATTCCTTATTTCTGCTAGTGTTGGATCACTGGTAGGAGGAGCTTCATTCTCAAACACATCATAAAGATCAAAAGATTCTATAAAAAATTTCATCTTGACAGCCCAAATATGATGATTTTCACTTGTAAAAATAGGTAGTGCTGCCAAAAAATGAGTGGAATTCTCTGGCATATTGATTTGGTATTTGTTTAGAGGCTGAGTGTTTAAATTATAGTGAAAGATTCCTCACAGATTCACTCACAATCAACACAAGTCTGTTAAGAACAATAAGGCTTTGATACCAATTTGTAGGTAAATCTGTAGAAAAATTGTAGAATATAGAAGTTTATGATCTAGACAAAACACTCAAGAGGAAAACTAAACTTTGAATGATAGTTTGCATTCAATGAGAGTTGTAATTTATACAGCTGAAAATAAACAAACAAATTTGAAAATCACTTTTAAAAATAATGAAGACAATTTGATTTTGGAAATCAATAAAATCTCTAAAATCTAGTAAATACTTTTAATCAAATGACAACTAGTCGTTGACCTATTATTTAGAAGCAAAACGATGCATATCTAACAATAACAGTTGAACCAACAATCCAATCGAACTAAGCCGTGACCCAAGCCAAAAACAGGACACTGGAACTGATCACAGTTGTTATTATGTGATCGAGCACTCGCAATCCAAACAATTCCTGGTCACAAAAATAACATCAAATGATTCGGTACTGAGTTCTAAGCAGCAACAATAATGATAGGTACTCAGTTGTAAATTGATGCGAATGATTTACCAGTTCTCTTGAGTTTGTCATCGTCATCAAACCATTGCTTGGATCCAAATCCAACTTGAGGTTCCATGTTGATAGCAACATCGAAAACTTGGTGGTTCTTTCTAGTTTCATGGTTATCATCCATATAAGAAAACCAATCATGTTGGGCACAGCGGGTGTATTTTATGAAAAGGAAAAATAAAATGAACAAAATGGACACAGAATATTTAACGTAATTCACCCTTAACTTTGGGCTATGCCCACGAACAAAACTCAAAATATTTCTTCCATTATTACAAACAGTAGGTATACAAAGATAAAACCAAAATAGTGGCTCACAAGGTATTTCCCAACCTAAAAAATACTAATATCACTATTTTGTCACTCACCAAGTCTTTAGGAATATATTTCCTAACTTCAGAGCATTTGATTTTCTCTGGTTTTGCTCTTTGTTTTTCTGTGATTTTTTTCTGAAGCATGGAGTGCCTTATATAAGCACTCCGCTGTGTGAGACAGCTGCGAAATTTATTCAACAAAAGCAAAATGCGCATCGATTTCGGTGCTGCAATATTAGAATATGGAGTCCCTCCATGTGAGAGGGGCCCATATCTAACAAATCTCCCCCTCCTGATTACACGGAGGACTCTATCAAGCCTGCTATTGATCGACAAGATCGACAATACTTAAACTTACCTTTTGGTAGAATTTTAGTTAACATGTCTGATCCATTTTCATCAATATAGATCTTTTCTAACTGTAATTATTTCGTCTCCATCACATCTCTGATCCAGTGATATCTCGCATCAATGTGTTTTGATCGTGAGCAAAAAGAGGCATTCTTACCAAGGTAAATAGCGCTATGACTATCACAAAATAACTGATACTGTTCTTGCTTGATACCAAGTTCAGTAAAGAACTTCTTCATCCATAGCAACTCCTTATATGCTTCTATTGCTGCAATAAACTCCGCTTCAATTGTAGAAAGTGCAACACACTTCTGTAACTTTGATTGCCATGCCACAGCTCCCCTTACAAAAGTAATCAAGTAATCTGATGTAGACTTTCTCGAGTCAATATCTCCAGCCATATCTGCATCTGTGTAACTAGCTAACACAGGTTTTGCACTTCCAAAACATAAACATATTTTGGATGACCCTCGAAGATACCTAAGAATTCACT
This sequence comes from Erythroxylum williamsii, assembly GCA_027564335.1. Taxonomy (NCBI): domain Eukaryota; kingdom Viridiplantae; phylum Streptophyta; class Magnoliopsida; order Malpighiales; family Erythroxylaceae; genus Erythroxylum; species Erythroxylum williamsii. Next base: position 60,790,883 of record JANITW010000007.1, on the reverse strand, counting down.
TGACTGCAGCCCAATGTTCCTTTCCAAGATTTGAAAGGAAATGACTCACAACTCCAACTGCATGAGCAATATCTGACCGTGTACAAACCATGACGTACATCAAACTTCCAACTGCTGAAACATATGGAATTCTGGACATTTCTTCCTTCTTTTCATATGTAGAATGGCACTCTCTGGAACTCAATTTAAAATGATTAGTAAGAGGACAACTAACCATTTTAGCTTTGTCCAGTTTGAATCTCTGAAGTACTTTATTAATGTACTTCTCTTGTGACAACCATAGTTTTTTGGCGCATCTATCTCTTATAATCTGCATGCCAAGAATCTGTTTTGTTGATCCCAAGTCTTTCATGGCAAAAAACTTATCTAGCTATTTCTTTAGATTGTTGATTCTATAAACATTCTTACCAACAATCAACTTATCATCCACATAGAGCAATAAAATAATGAAATCATCATCAGAGAATTTCTTCACGAATACACAGTGATCTGAAGTAGTTTTCTTGTAGCCTTGCTCCCCCATAACAGACTCAAACTTCTTATACCAATGTCTTGGTGCCTGTTTTAGACCATATAGACTCTTCTTTAATCTACAAACATAGTCTTCTTTTCTCCTTTTCACGAAACCCTCTGGCTGCTCCACGTATATCTCTTCTTCCAAAGTCAATACCCCTCTTTTAGCTGAATCCTTTGACCACTAATCTTGTTTTGAATCGAGGATGGTCGTTGTGTTCTTCATGGCTAATCCTGAACACCTATTTATTCTTCAATGCTCTCTTACGTTCTGGAAACTTCACCAGCTCGAATCTTTTATTCTCATGCAAGGATTTCATCTCATCTTGCATGGCTTCTTTCCATTTCTTCTTACGTTCATCATTCATGGCTTCATCAAAGCTTTCTGGTTCTCCCCCGTCAGTCAACATTATATACTGATCAACTGGATATCTAGTAGATGATTGTCTATTTCTACTAGATTTTCGTAATGAGATTGGAGAATCTTCAGGTGCTGGTGGTTGAATGTGAACACCATCATCATCCTCTAGTTCAACTTCATTGGGGACATCTGCATTATCAGTTTCTAACTAATCATTTTGTACTTCTTCTCCAACTTGTCTTGGCACCATTGTTGAAGTATTCAATCGGAAGTTTGTTGATGACGAGCTTGGAACTTCCTTCTCTGCCTTGTTGATATCTTCAATAATTTGATCTTCAATAAATATAGCATCATGACTCTTGATAAGTCTTTTCTGCACCGGATCATAAAACTTATAGCCAAATTGATCTTGACCATAGCCAATGAATATAAACTATCAGGTCATGACATCAAGCTTTTTCCTTTCACCTTTAGGAATATAGACAAAGGCCTTGCAACCAAAGACCCACAAATGGTCATAGGAAACATCCTTTCCTGGCCACAACTTTTTTGGCACTTTATATTAGAGAGGAACACGTGGTGAAGGATTTAATGCATAAACAGTTGTAAGTAAAGCTTCACCCCAAAATACCTTAGGCAACTTTGAATGTGAAAGTAGACATCTGACTTTTTCCATCAAAGTCCTGTTCATCCTCTCAGTTACACCATTTAATTGCGGTGTTTTTGGTGGAGTCATTTGATGTCGAATACCATGCTCTTTATAGTAAGTATCAAATAATCCGATGTACTCTCTGTCATTGTCTGTCCAGATGCACTTCAGCTTCTTCCCAGTTTGTTTCTCAACTGAGGCGTGAAATTGTTTGAACACATCTAGCACTTGATCTTTAGTCTTCAGAGTATAAGAAAGATAAAATATCACACAAGATCATTCAAACTGGATATTCATCATCCACTTAATTTAAACAAAATATTTGAAAGTATATATTTTAAATATCAAAATAAATGTAAAGTTGTCATTATCATTTACTTTTATAAGAGAGTTCTGTATGTTTTATATAAAACTTCTTTTTCTCACTTTTGAATTTCTAAAAGACTTGCCTGAACATGCATCTTTTATCTATTCCAAGTAAAATATAAATTATATATACCTATTGTAGTAGAACATTGAGGCTTCCCCTGTAAACGTGGTGCGTCTCACCGAGAATAGGGTTGTAAGGAGCAAAGCCAAAAGGAAGAGGACGTATAGTGGCAATGCTCCAGGCTACAACAGATACGAATCTTTGGAGGGAGCTCTTCTGATCGTTGCACTCCTTCAACATTAATGACGAATTGGAAACTGCAGAGGCCATGGCAACAGAAATAGAATCCGATCCTTTGGCAGAAACAAGCATGCTTGGTACAAATATGGAGACAGCAACGGAGTTGTTGCAAGTTGGGACATCTGAGCTATGAACACTAGGGATTTAGTTTGGGAAAGTGATATCGTAATTACTTAAGAATAATGCTTATTATTTGCAGGAAGGAAAACAGATGGTATATATAACATCAATATCTGTTTACAAAAAACGACACCAACTATACACAAAACACAAAATAGCTAAAACTATGCAGTACAATACAGCAAAACTCTACACTCTACACTACTCTATACTGTATAGTATAAATACAGAAGTTATTCTACAGCCCCCCTTCTCAAGATGGTGGTTGGTGCTAATAACACAAGCTCAACTTAGACAATAAAAAAGAAAAAACCTGACCTGACAAAGCCTTAGTAAACATATTTACTAATTGAAGTTTTGAAGGAATATGTTGAGGAAGAACAACGCCTTCTTTATACTTATCACGACCAGTGACAATTAATCTCTAAATGCTTAGTCCTCTCATGAAAAATAAGATTAGCAGTAATATGAACAGCAACTAAATTGTCACGTCATAACGGAATAGGAAATGAAATAAACACCCAAAAATCAACCAACAAATAAGAAATCCATTGCAACTCACAAACCGTAATAGAAAGACTATGATATTCAGCCTCCGCGGAAGACCGAGAAACAGTATATTGTTTCTTAGTCTTCTAAGAAATCATATCATCACCCAAGAGTATACAAAAACCTGCTAAGGATCGTCGACTAAAAGGACATGTAGCCTAATCCACGTCACAAAAAGCTTGTAAAGAACAAGAATTGTTATAAGGAAAGAATAAACCTGTAGACAGAGACTGCTTCAAATACTTGAGCACATGAATGATAGCCATCCAATGTTGTTCAGTAGGAGCCTGAACAAATTGACTCAACTCCTGAGTTGCATAAGTGACGTCAGGCCTGGTAAATCCAAGATAAAGGAGACGCCTAACTAACCTCCGATATCTATCCAAATTTTTCTATAAAGTAGAGCTAGCATCATTAAATCGACAGTGAGGAGATAAAGGAGTGGCTGCCCCTTTCGAACAAATCAACCCTGCATCCTTGAGAATATCTAACATATACTTTCGCTGATTCACATACAAGCCATTATTTGACCTAGCAAGTTCCAACCTAAGGAAATGCTTTGCAGATCCTATATCTTTAATAGTAAATTGTTCATGTAAAAACTGTTTGACTTGGTTACTATATGTCTAAATCAGATCTATGACCAACATATCATTAACATACACAACAATAGCAATATAACTATTTCCTTCGGATTTAATGACGAGACACGGATCATGAACAGATTGCACAAAATTCTGCTTACAAAGAGAAACAATAAGCTCATGATTCCACTATTGTGAGGCTTGCTTAAGGCCATATAAAGACCTCCTCAAACAACATACTTGATTAGGACCAGCTTTGTTATATCCTTGAGGAGGTAACATGTACAATTCCTTATCAATATACCCATGCAAAAATGAATTATTTATATCCAACTGATGTAAAGGCCATCCTTTGGCAGCAACAATAACTATAAAAATTCTCACAGTAACCATTTTAACAACCGGAGAAAAACATTCAGTATAATCAACTCCCTCAATTTGATTATAGCTTTTTGCTACTAACCTAGCCTTATATCTATCAGCAGTCCCATCAAGTTTGAGTTTAACTTTATAAACGTATTTACAACCTATAGCCTTCTTACCCTTCGGTAAAACAGTAAGGTCCTAAGTATGATTATTATCAAGGGTTGTCAACTCAGCTTCTATAGCATTCAACTAATTTAGATTAGTTTAGCTTGCTTAAAAGAACTAGGTTCTTCAATATTAGACACATTTGCTAAAAATGAATGATAATCTGAGGTAAGATGTGAAGAGAGTACAAATAGATATGTAGGAGGTGTATGAGAAAAATTAATCATAGAAGGAACGACAGAAGGAGCAATATTAGTAACAGATGTATGTGAAACAAAATCATTCAACCAATTAGGCCGTCGGGTCACACAAGTACTCTTACGAATAGGAGCTGGACTCTGTGCTAGATCAGTGGAGCATGGAGTATCATAGGAAGATGGAACTAAAAAATCCGAAGAATCAACATTATGATTTTCAGCTGATGATGATTCTTGAGGCACAACAGATGGTAAAACATTTTGATTGGGCAAAGGAACTGATTTTAGATCTGAGGAAATAGACTGAAAAGGAAAGATATATTCATAGAAAACAACATCCCTATAAATGAAAATATGATGGCTTTGCAAATCATAAAGTTTGTAGGCCTTTTTTCCTGAAGAATAACGGATGAAAATAGATTTGAAAGCCCTAAGAGCAAATTTGTCTTTATGAAGAAAAGTAGTAGAGGCATAGCATAAACAACCAAAAGTCCACAGAAAATGGTAATCAGGTTCTATATGGAAAAGAACAGAATAAGGAGACTTCCATTTTAGAACAGGAGTTTGGAAGCCTATTTATGATGTAAGTAGCAGTTAAAATGAAATCTCCCCAAAATTGTTTTAGTAAATGGGACTGAAACATAAAAGCTCTAGCTGTTTGCAATAAATGCCTATGCTTTCATTTAACAACTCCATTTGTTGAGAAGTGGTTTTTTAATGTATAATTCCATAGTTGACAAATATTTCCTGAAAACTTTGACTCAAGAACTTTGTCCCATTATCTGTTCTAACAACCTTGATTGTAGCATGAAGTTGGTTTTTAACATGTTTAAGAAATTTCTCTAAGAAGGCTGAAGTATGACTTTTTTGTTTTAGTAAGTAAGTCCAAGTTGTTCTAGAAAAATCATCTACTATGGTGAGGATATAGTGTGCTCCACTAATCGACCCTTGCTTATAAGGACCCCAAAGATCCGTATGCAACAGTTCAAAACATGCAACTGTACTAATACTGCTCTTAGGAAAAGGAAGTTTGGTTTGTTTTGAAAGAAGACACACATCACACGGTTGTTCAGATCATGTTATTGAAAGAATTTTGCAACTGTTTCAGTAAATTAAGAGATGGATGGCCCAATCTTTGATGCCAAAAAACATCAACAACAACACTATGACATTGTATTGGCTTTTTGATACTATTTCCTAAATGTGTGATGTAAGATAAAATGGTATTTTTATGAAAAGAGGATTTATCAAGAACATAGAATCCTGCAATTACCTTCGCAACCACTACGACATCATCAGTCACAAGGTCCTATAGAACACAAAAGGTTGCATAAAAAGTAAATTTGGTGGGAGATTGGCAAGCTAGTTTGTTTACAGAAAGCAAATTATATTTGAATGAAGGTATAAGCAAAATGGATGACAGAGTAAGATTATCACAAAGAACAATATTCCTTGTGAAAACTACTGTCTTAACTGTGCTATCAGGTTGGTGAACAGGGGTATATCTAGCTACAGGTTTAGGTTTGTCAAACAAATTAATATCATAGCACATATGATTGGAAGCACCTGTGTCTATTATTTAAGAACCATATTCAGTTGAATTAACTGAACTAAAAGAATGATTGAGAGTGCTACTAGCAAAGCTATTATAGTGTGCAAAATTGATGACACCTCCTCTCTTGTCCTTCATCTGCATCTGCTTCCCTTGACTTTGCATAAAACTCATAATGCCTTATTGAAGCATTACTGCTACATCTTGTTTCCAAGCTGGTTCCTTTGTATCCTTTTCCACTTAGTAATCCAAAGGTGATTCACTCATATTCACAAACTCTTTATTCATATCCCTCCTTTTTTATCCTTAGAACCTTGTACTAATCCGGATACCCATGAATCTTGAAACAGGTATCTCTAGTATGTCTCCTCATCTTACAGAAATCACAATAAATGACCTCCTTATTTATCTGTTTTTTGAAATTACCTCTGCCAACTCCTTTTCTACTACTGCTTTCAGAACTACGCACCAGCATTGCACTAGTTGTGTTATCAATAAAAGAAATGTTCACGCCCCTCTGTTTTTCAACCCTAACAATCATCGAGTAAGCCCTATCCACATGTGGCAAGGGATCCGTCACAAGGATCTGACTTTTAATTGCATCATATTCTTTATTCAAACCTATCATAAACTGTACCAATCTATCGTTATCCCCAAAATCAACCAATTGTTTAAGGGATCCACACGAACATTATTTTAGGGCCCTGCATGAGCATTGCGGAATGGGAGCTAAACAATTCAATTCATCCCATAATCTTTTTTGTTTAGTAAAATACCTGGAGACAGATAAATTCCCTACTGAAATCGAACTAACCTCCCTCTTGAGTTGATATAGTAGCGACCTATTTCATTCTCCATATCGCCACTCTAGGTCTTTTCGGAGATCTCTAGCTGAGCTCGTGTACAAGAAAGACTCGACAATATCCTTGGAGATGGCGTTAAGTATCCACGACGTCACCATAAAATAAACCTGGCACCATTGATCATAGTCTTACGAATCTTCCCCTGGCCTCTCACATTTACCCGTGATGAAATCGAGCTTCACCTTTGTGCCCAACGCTATTCGCATCGCACGACTCTAAGATAAGTAGTTATTCCCACTTAACGGAGATGTAACAAGAACCATTCCCGGATGATCTGAGTTTTGCAGGAACATTGGATTCTTGTCTCCAGCCATGCTTTCAAATGATGACCTCGAACTATTTACACCATCTACCATGACTCAACCTTGTAAATGTATGGATCTACCCAAATTTTGCTCTGATACCATGAACAATCTATGAACACTAGGGATTTAGTTTGGTAAAGTGATGTCGTAGTCACTTAAGAATAATGCTTATTATTTACAGAAAGGAAAACAGATGGTATGTATACCATCAATATCTATTTACATAAAACGACACCAACTATACACAAAATACAAAATAGCTAAAACTATGCAGTACAATACAATAAAACTCTACACTCTACACTACTCTATATAGTACAGTATAAATACAGAAGTTATTCTACAGCCTTCGTGTGGGTGTGCTTGATGATACTATGGATGTAGTTACTAGTGATGATAGTTTGAGGATTGTACAAATTGTCACACATATTTTATAGAGAAAGACAACTCTTGACAATTATAGTGTAGACAATTTGGAGAATTTATACAATGATGCGAATGATTTCACCTTCCAACATTTGGAGCATTGTCAAATGGATTGAGCCAACATGCTAACTTTAGTTGTAATTTTTGGATAAAATGAGAATCAGGGGACTAGGGATATCGAACAAACAGAGGACTATGATACCCCACTAGCTATTGTCTATGTCCCAGACATCCTTGGTGATTTTTGTGTGCAATCAAAATCGACAAAAGGTAAATCTGCTAGGAAGAAAGAACAAAATCTCAAATACCATAAATGGTTAATAAGCTTTCCTATTAAGATGAAACTTCAATAGTGCTTATAGTTGTTTCATGTTGTTGCCTATTATGCAAATAGTCATACTATCTTCTTTAGAGAATTTTTTTTCTTGGATCATATTGCAATATGATTACTTAAAGTTTTGGACTCGTTATAACGTCAATTTTGTTCAATTATAATCACAAATTTTTTATTTTAAAAAAGTTTTAGTAGGTCTTGTTATCAAATAAGATAATTTTATTTTTATTATTTATAATAAAGAATAATCACCAATAGATATTAAAAATGGCCACCGAGCAGAAAAGTGCTTAAAGAAAAGAATGGTCATCTTTTAATGATGATCGTCAACTGACAAATGAGCGAAGAAGCTTTGGACCTTTTAAGGTTTTCTGAAGTTTAATATTCCTTTCATACAAAGTCGCCAAGTCAAATTCAGGATACTTTGCCCAGAGTTCCTATTATTTGTGTTGCTTTCCTCAACTTCGAGGCGTTTCACCTACCCAGAAGCTGACGACAAGAACACGTAGCTAAATGTCGTTACCCTGCCTAACATGTCAAGGCAATTGACAGATTAGCTAAAGAAAGCAAATTTTCCCCTATGTCAAGAGAAATTTCTTGTCCGAACCAAGCTTTTGGTCTCAATTTCCACGTGAGATGACACTAACCAAGCATTTAGCGTAACTGACAGACTCCCAGGTTGTTGCCTAGAAACCTCATGTTATCCTTCGTTTCTTCTGTCTTCATTTTCTATTTTCGTACATTAGAAGGTTATGTGGCAGTTCTTATCAAATCATTACACGTGCAAATAGAATCCGTTTGGTAGAGAGAGATTGATTTTCTTACGAAATCTAATATAGTTCACACCAAGCAGTCCTGTTGTAGTTCCTGGTTGAGTTAGTTTCGATATACATATGTATGTTGCTACCTCTGGTTTCTTTCTTTAATGGCTTTTAGGACTTTCATAATTTTCCTCTTCTTCTTCCTCTCCGTCTCTTCCAAATTCCAATGCTCTAAGTCGCAGGAAACCTGGATTCAAGCTGGTTACTGGTATTCT
>JANITW010000007.1:60765229-60776229 GCA_027564335.1 Erythroxylum williamsii | reverse complement strand
AAAACAAAAAACAAATTGAGATTATCGATTCTTTGCTTTCATCCATTCAACAAAATTGTCTAGAATCAAGGGCCAAGCTTGGTTGCAATCGTATTTCCCAAGATCTGTTAAGCTCATCTGCAAAAAGAACAGGAAAAGGGAAAAGGTTTTTAACTTGACGTGGAAGAGCTAGAATTGCTACTAACAACACTTAGGCACTAAGAGACCGACAAGGAAATGTAAAGTGTCCCAAAAGCCTGAAAGAAGCTATTTAGCAAGAGACAAGCTTAAAGCAACTAAACCAAAGTTATCTCCATAAAGAATAATCCCCTGCAAGCTCTTGAAAATTTTTGAGGTTGGTATGAGCTCAACAACCCAAAACCCTTTTTTCTGTGTCCCCCATGCTTAAATTTCAACTTGAGGAAAGGAATCAAAAAATCGACTCAACTCCTGGTCACACAACAACTCACTGCCTGTAATTAAACTCCACTTCAAGACTCGCAAAGCATAGGTAGAAATTACTGCCTTACCTCATTACAGAAACGAAGAAAATTCATCCATTGGTCCATATTTATCCCCTTATAGTCACTCTGGACCTGCCAGACAATCGCGTCAGGACATATGAAAGAACGTTTATGTAAGAGTATTGCATATTCCATGGCCAGGGGGAAGCTACCTTTAGGTAATCAATCAATGAATCAACAGTTGAACGAAATTGTGATCCAAGTACAAGATCCAGCAATTGACAGGTGCTTTCAATGTCTATACATTTTTGCTTCTCTTCTGTAGAAATTAATAGCAAGAATTACTATAGTGCAAAATTAGTGCAGGAAGAAAAAATTTGAAATTGTCATAAAATAGTGTTCTAACACATTAAAGCACACAAATCTAGAAACTAAGCTCACCAGTTAGGCAGTACCGAAATGAGTAAGAATAGAAATTCTGAAAGTTTTCTGGTGTTCCCACCTTTCCAGGACATCAAAATGGAAAATCAGTATTTCACTCAGTTCCTAAGAAGCTAGTGTCATGAACTAGCAAAACACAAACTCTACCAAAAATATATTACCTCTTTCTCCAGTCGTGGAAGGGCTCTCTTCAATTTTAAAACAGAATCTGCCTGGAGACCTTTCAAGCCTGTTTGCCATTCTTCCTAAAGGATGAGAGAAAGCAGGGAAAAAAGTATGAAGGAGCATTAAAGAAAGATAAAATACCACACAAGATCATTCAAACTGGATATTCAACATCCACATAAAAGAAATGGTCTTAAGTAAGGCAGCTACCAAAATTATAATAGAAACATGAGCTATCCTGCATCTCATCAAATATATAGCATTCATTCAAACTTATGCATAAAAATATGCAGCTATGTAACTTTACATGACAGTTTCAAGTGTATCTATATATATATATATATGTATGTATGTATACGTATATAATATTATAATATAGAAACATGAGGTCCAGCATTTCATTAAATATAGCATTCATTCAGCAGACTAGGCTTTTATGCGTAAAAATATGCAGTTGTGTAACTTTACATGACATTTTCAAATGTGTTTATATATACATAGACATACATACATACACACATATAAACACACACACATATATGAAAATCCTTTTTCTTTGTTTTAGATCCCTATGATTAATTCTGGTTTTTTTCATGTGAGAACTCAGAATCTTCTGCATCACCAAAACACTTCGAATCATATGCAATAAGACCATGTATACTCTGTACCTGGGTGAAAAAACCTTGCTTCTGAGCTTTCATTTTCCTGAAATATATAGACCAAGAGAGTTCAGATCATGGGCGACAATAAAGGCAATAAAGTCATAGCACATCTAATACAAAAAAATACCACGCAAGCATCAGGATTCTAATGTCAGTGTGCTCCACTTGCATATCCGAGCACAGTGCTTCAATTCCTTCTGGGCTGTTTAAGTAATCATATGAATACAAGAAACATAAGGTTTCTAGTCACAATCACTCTCTGATAATCCTAATTCACTTGCTACCATAAAATCCATATATAATCCATGATATATCAATCTCTATGCCTATTACAAGCCAACATTAGCAACTTTCAGAGCAGACAATTACTTAAAATTTGCTTGCAAAGTCCACATTCTCAAGGACAGGAAACTGTTATCTACATTTCTCACTTACTACAGCTAGCATGGTATTTTACAACTTCAGAAACGGCTGAAAAAAAATGAACAACTTTCAAATGCTAACATCTTTCACTTATAAACTATGAAAATAATACTCTCTCCAAGAAACCAATTCTTATGAAAATGCGTTCAACACACAAATCTGCAAACAATATAGACCTAAAATGCCAGAAACAAACTTACTCGATAATGCCCAAGCAACTATTTGCGTACGAGTAAAACAGCTTATCTATCCGATCAATCTCCTTCGATTTGGCTTTAACTGATGTGGAACAAATATAATAATACATCAAAGAAAGTAGGCAGTAACCAAACAAGAAGAGAGCAACAGAAAACAGAAAAAGTTATTCAGGACCAAAAGTAAGATGCTTCACAGAGAACTTTGGCTATCATAACTGCACCAAAAGCTTGAAGCAACTTCAACTTTCATTTCCTATATTTCAATTGCAGTAGTGCAAGAACAAGCATAATCATGCCATCCATCAGCTTCAACTACATTGAACGATTCTCAACTAGGTTTACTTGCTCAAAAAGAAGCCAAACAGTAAGCAAGTATCAATCTTTTGGATATGACCATGGGCCCATATATAACAAAAGTCTTGTCTATTGACATTCTTGACACAAAACAATCCTTTTCCAGTTCTTATGTTCATCTCAAGAATCCTATCCTACATGCCGCCTCTAGCAATTGTAAATTGTCAAGTTGCATCCCACCAAAACTCAAATTACTATCAAATAACTAAACCACCATCTTTTAATCAGGATTTAAAAAAGGCGGGAAAGCTTAAAATATTTGGATCCTAATTAAAGCAGTAACCTGATACTTAACAAGCCAAAAGATCTAACTTTTATTTACACTCACATGATATATTACAAGTAAACGAATAAAAGGATAAAAACCCCAATCTAGTTAGGGTCTATACAACAATTCGTCAACTACTCCTTGCTTGGCGATTACTTACTCCTACGTTATAATTTAAACCAACAGTTCTCCCTCTATTCGATTGTGTACTTTCATCTCGTTCCACGTCACAAGATCCAAATTCATTCAATCAAGAAAATTTAAAGCTCCAAGATTTGTCAATCATTGCCTCCGAAATTTCTCTCGATTTCTCGGTAGCCAAACAAGATAAACAAAAGAAATATTGTAAAGAAAAGGAAAGGAAAGAAAAATCATCGTTTCGGGGTTGTGACGGAGACCAACCAGGACGGGGGTTATGATCGTCATCTGGTGATGTGATGGAGGAGGAAATTGGTGGGGCCGCCTTTCGCTTTCGGTTTGATGTGCGAGGCATACCTCTGTGAGAGACGATAACTCTGAACCGTCCGATTGGATTACCAAATTAGTCAAAACGCAAAATCCCAAAGGCTCATATCAGAGTTGTCTACCGGCAGAGGGTTGTGTTTGTCTGCGGGAGACCTTCAAAGCCTCTATGGTGGGGACTGGTTCGATGCCTTCTTTATAAGAACTTCAGAACGCGAATTACGAAAACAGTCCTTGAATTTGTCATATTTGCATAATAGGACCTAAAAGTATATTATTTAGAAACCAATGGCCAAACAGGCCCATATCTGAACATCTAAGCGACGTCGTTTGGCTGCAATGAGACGCTTATAAAATCAACGAACGAACTTAACGTCCTAGGGTGTTTCGTGTGCAGCAACTTGAGGAGACTCGAAAATGGTACTCCCTCTCTATTCCAAAGAAGGGTTTTGCTTTGAGCTCTACTGGAAATTGAGTATAGTCTCTCAATCTCTATCTCTTAGTACGTGGTTATAATTTGTGTTGTTGTTGATTTTGTAGCCGTCACACAAGTCCTTCCGTATCAAGAAGAAGCTGGCGAAGAAGATGAGACAGAACAGGCCCATTCCTCACTGGATTCGCATGCGAACGGATAACACCATCAGGTAATCCTTTTTATAAAATGTCAATGCTTTTGTTTTAATTTTTCGTTTTTTCATTAGTACTGATTTGTTTTTGTTATGGGGGTTTTGGCAGGTATAATGCAAAGCGCAGGCACTGGCGCCGTACCAAGCTAGGTTTTTGAGATGGAAGAATAGCTTATATAAAGTTTGAAGCTTCTTCAATGTTGAACCATTTGGGAGTAGTAATTTTGCAAGACTTGAAATGTGTAATTTTAAATTTGGGAATCGTATGACCGTGTTTAGTTGCGATTTATAAAGGAATTTCTGTTCAGTTTCAGCTTGGTTTGGTACTTCTATTCATATGTACTACTGTGATATTACGTCGCCTTAAGTTAGTTTATGTTGTTGGTTATATTCATTTGGGTACTTATGTTCAACGCTTTAGTAGCAAATCAGTAATTTCCGTTGGCGTTTTTAGTTCTCAGCCCTACTTTAGTTTCGTCCTTGATCCACATTTTGATTGATCTTCTGGAATTCTTTGGTCATTCAAAGTTTTTTAGAAGCTACATGGTTTTACTGTAATCATCCGAGACTTTTTAGATAAGAATAATTCAGGTTGTTGGTGATTGCTCCTTGTCTGTCAAGGGTACTAAGGCTTAAGTTTTACTTAAGTATAGAAATGCTTGGAGGATATTGAGAAGCTGATTAGTTTGGCATTGTAAAAAGATGGCGGACAAAAGCTTTCGGTGGTGGTAAGCAGCGTAAAGCGTATGTTTGAAATTTGACCCAGACACCAAGTCTTGAGTTGAGAAAAATGTTAGTTTATTCGTACTATTATTATTAGCTCCTTCAGCCTTCAATTGATAGATTATGAATAATACTAGCAACAACATATATCAGCTTAAAGCAAACCGAGGTTAGCTCTCAGTTTGTTTCCCGCTCAATCCTCTTTCTAGTACTTGATAGTGCTCCCATAATGCACTAGCCTTATATGGACACACTCGCATGCCCGATTAAACAGTGTAGTGTTGTTGGATGGTGTTAATGTCCAGCCCCTTAAGCTTCACCACAGACTCAACATGCCCCTTCAATGTGTGAAGCTCCCTGAGTCTGTATACATGAACACATATTTGTAAGATATAATCCAAAGGTTAAAACTTGCCACTCATTATCACAAAAGAAAAGTTTCTTTGAATTTTCACGTGTCTACATGTTGAACATTTACAAAAGTTATCATCGAGCCTAGTAGTTCAATGTGAGATGAGGCTAAAAGTCTTCTTCACCTTGCAACTTCTGCACGTCTCTTGGCCTGCTCAGCAAGATCAGACAACTCCCCGGAGCTAGTCTTTTCAAGTGGCCTGGCTTTTGGTGATTGGAGGCCATGGAGTGTACGCTGAGCTGCGGCCCATTGAGCCTCCCTCTCACTCTTTCCATAGTCTTTCTTGCTTGTGAAAGCAGTCTGGAATCCATTTTTCAAACATAAGCATAGAGAAAATGCAGTAAGAATGTGATAGTGAAGGACATTTGTTTTTGTTGAGATTATTCTGTACAAACCTTGTTCTCCAACAGGTTATCCCATGCCTTTCCACTGAGTGAATAGCGGGTCAAGAACTTTAGAACATCGAGTGGGAAGTAGAAAACAAGACTGTAAATCCAGATCACTCCTGCCCATCCCCAACCAATACCCTTGACACGTGCAAATTTCCAGTCTGCGTATACAGCGATGATTGTGGCAACCTTCACAGAGCAACAATGTCAATATAGAAGGATATGTGAAAATCAAGAAAGAGGATAGAAATGATCATGACAACTACTGACCAGTTGTGCTGCAAGGAAGGCAACACACAGCAAGATACCAGGGCGTTCAATGAAGGACCAGCTCCTCGACCGGGTTACAAAGATGAGTGCTTGACTGACGATGCTGACTTGAAGGTAGAGAGCAGCTATGATCTCCTCTGGTTTATCATTGATTTCTCTCACACCAAATTTATCCTGCAAAATATCATCATTTTGTATTGGTTTCCTGGGGTGATGTAATCAAATTAGTTGTCCTTGGAGTGGTTCACTTACAGTAAAGAAGGAAGTCTCATATGCAAGCCAGAAAAAGACCACCGTCATGATTGCAAGATAGGTTCCTAGCACGATTCCAGTTGCAAAGATTTCCTTGAGTTTCCAGGAGTCAGGTACAGGAGACGGCTTGACTCTGTCCTTTGAGATGGTCATGATGGTCCCATCATTGAGGATGGCAATAATCAGAACCATGAATGGTGAGAAATCAAACTTCCAGATAAGTGCAATCAACATGAATCCCAAAACAATACGAATTGTGATAGAAACTGCATAGATTGTGTAGTTCTTCATTCTCTGGAAGATGGCTCTGCTTGTTAAAACAGCGCTTACAATCACACTTAATCCAGGTTCTGTCAAAACGATGTCTGAGGCACTTCTAGCAGCATCCGTTGCATCTGCCACAGCAATACCAATGTCTGCCTTCTTCAGTGCAGGGGCATCATTGACTCCGTCTCCAGTCATACCACAGATGTGTTTCCTATCCTGTAGCCTCTTAACAATCTCATACTTGTGTTCTGCATACCCCGAAGTTGTGATTGATTAGACTAACACGGTAAATCTTCTGTAGAGAAGTCTAATGAATTATAGTAATTGAATCCTATTACCAGGGAAGACTCCAGCAAAACCATCAGCTTTTTCAATGAGCTCGTCAATTTGCATTGAAGCAATTGACTCATCCTTGTGGTCACCCAGAAGGGAAGATGAGGGATACATGTTGGTGCCCATTCCTAGCCTGCGACCAGTTTCTTTGCCAATAGCAAGCTGGTCACCAGTGATCATCTTAACATTCACACCAAGTTCAAGTGCCCGTCGAATGGTCTCTGCACTATCGTGCCTCGGAGGATCAAACAGAGGCAAGAGCCCAATAAACTCCCATGGTCCGCCAGCACTTTCCTTGCTTTTCTCTGGAACAGTCTATAATTGGATGGAGACAGAAAACATATGATCAAGTAAGCAAATCATACATTTTCACTGTTTAGAAATTGATCTACCTGACGAGCAATTGCAAGAGAACGGAGGCCACGGTCAGCAAAGTTGTTAATGATTGCATGAGCCCTTTTCTCTATCTCACCCTTGAGTCCACAAAGATCAATGATCTAACATAGAAGGAGAAAAGTTAGCACAGGTGTGGAATATTGTGTTTCATATCATATTTATATTTCAGAAGTTCTAACATACCTGCTCGGGAGCTCCCTTGCTGCATCTATGCCAATCACCGTTACTGTCAATGTAAGTAATAGCAGTGCGCTTATCAACAGGGTTGAAGGGCAGGAAGTGTACTTCAGTAATTCCTGTTCTTGCCTGAGAATGCGAAGTAAAACTCCTATTTTAGTTGCTCCATTGTTTTTATGAAGAAAGTTGAGTGACCAATATCCACAAGTAAATGCAACTCCATACCTCCTTGGGATCGCCTAACATCCCAACAATTGAAGCATCAATGGCGTCCTGGTTTTCTACTCTGGAAGCCCTAGCAGCAAGTAGGACCACAGTGTCCTTGTCTATGCTATTTGTAAATACCTGAAATTAAAGGGAACACTATGAGAAGACGTACCATCCTCGCACCTCCAAAATAAAGAAACATATTGTATGACAGACCTCGATGAGGCTTTTGTCGACAGTTAGCTTGTTAAGTGTGAGAGTCCCTGTCTTGTCACTACAGAGGACATCCATCCCAGCCATTTCTTCAATGGCAGTCATCCTCTTAGTGATGGCTCCTTGCTCTGAGAGGCGATGAGACCCAATAGCCATTGTCACTGACAAGACTGTAGGCATGGCAATAGGGATACCTCCAATGAGAAGGACCAAGAGATTGTTAATGCCATCTCTGTACTTCCTTTTCTCTATTGCGTACATCGCTACGATCTCAATGACCATTCCTACTGCAATTGAGCAGATACAGAAGTTTCCAATGGATGTCAACACCTGAGAAATGTGGACACAGCACAAAATGCTCATTATACCAAATATGGAAGTGTAATGTATTACAGTAGGTAATGAGACGAGTAGTAGTTATACCTTTTGGAAGTGACCAACATTATTGGTGTTATCAACAAGATGAGCAGCTTTTCCAAAGAAGGTGTGAACACCAGTGGCAATAACAACAGCCTCTATCTCACCTTGCTTGCAGGTTGATCCTGAAAAGACTTCATCCCCTGGATTCTTGGTGACTGGAAGGGATTCACCAGTGAGTGCAGATTGATCAATCTTGAGAGGATCTCCTTCCAAGAGACGAGCATCAGCTGGAATCACGTCTCCCAACTTGACACTAATCACATCTCCTGGAACCAAAATGGCTGCCTCTTGCTCACTCCACTTCCCATCTCTCAGGACCTACAAATATTCCCACATCTACCATGAACCCAAATCTTTTTTTTAAAACAATAATTTCATATCTTGCTTCAAGCCATGTGAACATAGCTGGTCGAAATTACCTTGGTTTTAGGTGCGAGACCAGCCATGAGCGCAGCAGCAGCATTTCCTGCATTGTTTTCTTCAATGAAGCTGATGGTGGAGTTTATAAGAAGCAGTACCGTAATACCGACGAAGTCTTGCCAGTCTGGATCCATACCACCTCCATTGGCAAAGACAAGAGCCATAATAGCAGCTGCTTCCATGACCCATGATAGAGGATTCCACATGAACCCCAAAAACTTGAGGATTTTGCTCTCTTTTTTCTCTTCAAGCTTGTTGGGACCAAATATTTCAAGCCTCTTCTCGCCTTCTGCTGTGGTCAACCCCTCTCTGGTACATTTCAACTGCTCAAACACTTCTTCAACAGGAATTCTCTCCTGCACAATCCAAAAAATAAACGGACACAAAACATCAAGAGTTTAGCTTCAATGAGGTACGTCCATTTCATTTTATTTTTTTCTCCTTTGTAACATGTGAAAGAGACAACTTGCTTACCAGGTCAACATTCTCATTCTTTATCTGTTCGAAGGAAATGTCAGCCATGGCGACCTATAAGAAACTACAACACTATACCAGGAAAAGAGGGAAAAAAAGAAAAAGAAAAGGAAAAAATACGTCCAAAAGGCTATTCTCTGATGTTTTATGCACTAAACGGACGGCAAGGAAGCGGCCTATGTCTCTCCCTCTTCGTCCATAAGGCTATGAAAGAGACGAGGGAGGAAAAATATAAGGGAGAGACTGATATAAGTTGTTAGCACGTAATTGAAGACAGAAGGGCTTCTGGTTCAAGCTTTGGTTGAGATACTTATAGCCAACTTGAGGAGCTTACAGAAACTGAAAAAAAAGCAATGGACGATCGACCAACTCGGGTCCGCCTGTTATGCTTTAATGGCTGACGAATGTCTACGGTCTTATCGGCTGTTATAGCGGTTGGTTGGTTGCTGGTTCTGTCATGGATGATTCTCATTGCTGTATTGGCATGCAACTTCAAACGGTAGTCTTATGTTCAATTTCCACGGTGTCAATTGCACTAATATTTACTAAAATAATAATAATAATATAAATAATTTTACTTTTATATATTTTAATAAATTACTTTATTTAAAATAAATATGAATTATTTTATATCTTTAAATTGAAAAGCTTCAATATTTTACCATTTACACTATTCTTAGACGCTTAATGTTCTAATTGATCATGTAAGTGTTCTCAAATTTTAGGAAAGAGTTAAGTTTATTATTAGTGTTTTTTGTAGTTTATTATTTACTAATTTTTAAAATTTTTTTGGTTTCTAAAATATGATTTTAAAATAAATTAAAGGAGTAATTTAACAAAAACTTGATTGTTAATATCTAATAATTACACATTATATAAAATTTAAAGATAATTTATCTAAATAATTAAATAAGGTTAATTTTATTTAATCTCTTTTGGAATTTATCAGGAAATTATTATATATTATTAAATAATAATTGATAATTATATTTTTATTTATAAATTAATTTTAATATATATTAACTTGATATTAAATCACATTATAATAAAAGAGAAATAAAAATTACTTTTTATTTTGTTAACTTGGTATTAAATTCAAGATTTTTAAACTAAATTTAAAAATAATTCTTAATTGTAAGATTTGATTAATCTTTAATTAATTATTCCCGCCAAATTCCTAATATGCCGCCGTTTTTACTCACCCGATTTCTCATACAAAACCCAAAGAAGTTCCTCCGACTCCGAAACTCGGCGAAAAATCTAGACCTCTCTCTCTGTCTCTAATGGCGTCAAGTAATCAACTCACGGAGTATGAGCGAAAACGGCTGGAGAACATTCGCCGGAACGGAGAAATGATCGCAGCCCTCAACATCCACACCAAAGCATCTGAACTCTCCGCCAACACGAAACGTCAAAGGTTCCTTTCTCTGTCTCTCTCCCTCTCTCTCTATCTGTGTCTGTGTTTTGGTTTTTTAAGTGAGAAAACGAGTCTTTTTTTTTTGCTTTGTTTTTTAAATGTTGTTATTTTTCTACTGAGCAGAGTTGGATCCTCCAAATCCTATAAAGTCAGTCCCGAGAAGAAGAAACCCAAAATCCAGAGCCCTGTTGTCATCAGACGTTCTCTGCGTACTCGGGGATTGCCTCCTGATTCTAATGGTATTGTTGATGATTCTAGCGACTCTACTACTAAACCTGCCGTCCCGATTGGTCCCAAGAAACCCTTAGCGAGTGTTGTAGGCCAGTTGAGTATGAGGGACGCGTATACTGGAACTGGGTCTGACAGAGCACTGATTGATACTCTTAAAGGGCTGGTTACTGAGGAGAAACCCCGATTGGGTGTTTCAACTAAGGAAGAATTTGATGAGGAGGCAAGGGACGGGGTTTCTTTTAGGTTGCTAAAGGGTGTGAGTGATACTCCTAAAGGGCGGGTTACTGAGGAGAAACCCCAATTGGGTGTTTCAACTAAGGAAGAATTTGATGAGGAGGCAAGGGACGGGGTTTCTGTT
>JANITW010000007.1:60746247-60765129 GCA_027564335.1 Erythroxylum williamsii | reverse complement strand
GTTTCTACTAAGGAAGAATTTCATGAGGACGCAAGGGGCGGGGTTTCTGTTAGGTTGGTAAAGGGTGTGATTAAAAGCGAAAAATTGGATTTTGGGATGGGTCTTAAGAGTGATCTTGATCTGGGGTCGATGGATCTGAAGCCAGAGAATATTGCAAGGCTTCTTCAGGGGAAGATATTGGTGGTTTATTTTTTGCCACGTGAGGATGTGAGGATGGTTGCAGTAGGGAATAAATATGGCGATGTTGCATTTTGGAATATGGATTTTCAAGGAAAGAAGGACGAGGGGATATATTCGTATTCGCCGCATACTGGGCCAATTTCTGGGATTTTGTTTCAGCGAGCTAGTTTATCCAAGGTACTTTTGGTGATAAATTTTGCGTCTTTGGATTTATTTGCGAATTTTGAACAGCTAGTGTTTATAGTTTCGGTTTTGCTCTTTGTTATGGATTTGCCTTTGGCAAGTTAAAAGACATCTTGATTTTGAACTTATGTTGTCAGGTTCTTCTGTCTGAAAGTTATTGATACTGCATTGCATTGCTGTGAAATCAGGAATGGATATTTGAATGTTTGAGTTTTCTGTAGAATATGATTTACATCGCATACTTATTGCAATTTGAATTCTTACAGATTTAGCTCACTTGTGTCTGTTAAGTGCTATGTAGGTATTTACCAGCTGTTATGATGGTTTTATCCGATTAATGGATGTCGAAAAAGAAGTATTTGATCTAGTCTATAATGGTGATGAGGCTATATATACTCTCTCTCAACAACCAAATGAGATGAAGAACTTATATCTGAGTGAGGGTCATGGAGGATTGAGCATCTGGGATGAGAGGATGGGAAAATTTGCATCCCAGTGGATTCTACATGAGGGCAGGATCAACACCATAGATTTCAATCCGCAAAACCCTTTCATTATGGCTACGAGTTCTACAGATCGGTCCGCTCGCCTATGGGATTTGAGAAGTATTTCTAGAAATAAACCCTCATGTTTGAAGACATTCTCTCATAAGAGGCCTGTGCATTCTGCGTACTTCTCTCCTTATGGAGTCTCCCTTGCAACAACCAGGTAAATAGTTACCGTTGGCCTGGGGTTAACCTGCACAAACACTATTTTGTTTCATGGACTTTATGATATTGACTCTTTGACATTTATAATGCCTTCTTGTCTTGCAACTTTTGTTCTCATTATGAGAACCTACAGTAACTTAACCTCATCCTAATAACTATCCTTTTCTGCTTCATCTTTGTTCTTTCTTGCAGTACTGATGACAGAGTTGGTGTATTTAATGGTGTTAATTTTGAGGAGACTTCCATGATACCACACAACAATTACACTGGCAGATGGATTTCTAATTTCAGGTAATCTCTTTTGCCAATAAGTAGACCATTGGAATATTGAAACGGACACTTTAATCCAAGGTTATTACAATCTGCTATGCAAGGACCAAAGAATAAGGAATCTTATCTAACAGTTACCATCTTTCAATTTCTGTAAACAGAGCAATATGGGGTTGGGATGATTCTCATATCTTCATAGGCAGCATGAAACGAGGAGTTGATGTAGTATCACCTGCTCAAAGAAGAACAATAATGACTCTGCAAAGTCCGGACCTTACTGCTATTCCATGCAGATTTGCTGCACACCCTTATAAAGTCGGGATGCTAGCAGGAGCCACAGGTGGAGGACAGGTTTATGTATGGACCTCAAACTAGTCAGAAGTCATAGCAATGTCATGTGTTTCCGTATCTGTGATTTGTTATCTTAGCCTATGTAAAGCCTGTTTGTGTATCTGGCGCCACCATTTTGTAGTGAAGAGAATAGGAACTGCCTAACTTTTACTGAGATTGAAGTGTTGAACTGCCTAACTTTCTGTAAGCTCAGTATTAGGGTCTGAGAATGGTTAAAACTATAATTTATGGATGATCTGGTTGAGATGATTACAAATTTTTTCTGCTAGAAGACATTTTTCAATTTAGTCTGTTGTTATTCCCAAGTCCCAACTTCGATAAATTGTAATCACAAAACAATGAGCACCACGCACAACCCAATCGTTGCATTCACTACGCCGGAGAACTACGCCGCCAGACTCTCTCACCTCCTCGCCCTCAACTCGCTAACTCCTCTATGGTGCCCAACAATCACCACCAAACCCACTCCACAAGCCCTAGTCCACCACCTCGCTCCCAACTCTCTCACTGGCTTCTCCGCTCTTGCATTCCCTTCCCGGACAGCCATCTCCGCCGTCGCTGCTGCCTCTCTCTCCCTCCCCACCCGTCTTCTCCCTCCCTCCGGCGAGAAGTTCATAATTGCCGCACTGGGAAAAGATGTGGAGCTGATAAATGAGGAGTTTTTGCGTCGGTTTTGTGGTGATAATGAAAAGGTTCGAGTCTTGGTGCCTCCTACAGCGACTCCCGCCGACATGGTACGTTGTTTGGGAGAAGGGTTTGGTCGGAGAGTGCTGTGTCCGGTTCCGAGAGTGGTGGGTCTAACTGAGCCTCCCGTAGTTCCGGGTTTTATCCGGGAATTGGAGGAATCCGGATGGGTTCCGGTTCGTGTCGACGCGTACGAGACCCGGTGGTCGGGACCCAAATGCGCGAGGACTATCGTGGAGAGGAGAGAGAAGGGTTTGGATGCGGTGGTCTTTACGAGTATTGGGGAAGTAGAGGGGTTGCTGAAGAGTTTGGTGGAACTTGGGTGGGATTGGGAGACCGTGAGGAGGGTGTGGCCGAGGTTGGTGGTGGCGGCGCATGGGCCGGTAACGGCTGCCGGAGCTCAGAGCTTGGGGGTGGATGTTGATGTGGTGAGTGGGAGTTTTGATAGTTTTGGCGGGGTCGTAGAGGCGGTGGGTTTTAAGCTGCGAAGTTTGAAGTCTAGCTGCTTGTGAAAATGTCTCTGAAGGTGAAATTAGAAGTTTGAAGTCTAGCTGCTTGTGAAAATGTCTCTGAAGGTGAAATTACAGTTCGTGCCTCCGGTGGTTCCGTTGATATGGGATTACGTGAAATTCAAAGTTCTAATTGAATGATGGAATCTTTTTGGTCTCGATCAAGCATGACAGCTAAACAATCTGTAATGCTAGACAGCAATGGCGTTCCAATAAAAATTTCAACTGTAGTTTTTCTTGTCTGGTTTTCAGAATCCAAGGAAAATTGAGAATTTAGATACTCTTCAATATCCAAATCGAAAAGGGCTAATGAAACTGTTTGCAAGAATTGAGATCTCATTCAAAGATAAAGATATCAAACTTCATTAGCCACATGTAATGAACCTATCGAAAGATTGAATTTCACTTCCTTGGAAAAGCTGGTTTTGGAGTGAACTACAATGAATTTTCTGGGTTTGGTAACTTTGGTTACCTATAGCAAATCATCTTCCCCAGTTCTTGTACTCATCCATTGGCAGTGCTATTGCTGCACTTTTAAGTCCATTTAACGGTTCGACCTTCGATAGCTGATCATGGTCCTTCCGCTTTGAGCATTTCACCTCCTTCAATAGCCGATTATACTCCTCCGGCTTTGAGCATTTCGCCTCGTGTGATTTCATACCCCCTCAGCCGGTCTTTTAATCCCATTTTCATCCTATTTTAGTAGTTCGCATAGCTTTCTAAAGACTGCATTGCCTTGTCAAGAATTTGAACAGCACCAAAAGGGTTGGAAGGAGAGAAGAAAATTGTGAAATGGTTACCAATTAAGTATCATGAACCTCTAGTAATCTCGCACATAATGCAACTTTTAGATCGTAACAAGTTGCATAGTTGCTGTTATGTGCTATTTAGAATTGATCTGATAAAACTTTTTTTGACAGTACACAAACTTATATAGATCCTGGCTATTAACAAACAACAAAATCAAAAACTCACAAGCACTCACATGATCTAGCTACTTGTTAAATCCAACACTTTCATCAATCTTGTAATGGTAATTCTATGTATACTGATTTGGCTTCATCAGTTCTGTTTGGTTTCTCTGTGACTTTGACCAGGACAATAGCTTGACCGTCTCCTCCATTGATGGTCGCTCAGAAGGTCTACTTCTAGTGCAGCGGACAGCAACTTCAACAACTAATCTTATCTCCTCTTTGATTGAATTAGTAGAGCTAACTTCATTATCAGCAAACACGTCTCGTAGGATTACCTCCAGAGGCTTGTTCTGTACGGTCTCTCCTGCGTTTGTAAGTCTGCCATTGGTCAAGACTTCCAGGATGATCTCTCCAAAGCTGTATACGTCTGCGTAGAGCTCTTCTTTCAGGGAAGTGTTGAGTTCACCTGATCAAAGCATATAAAACAAAAGTTTTTAAGGTTTTAGATGAGTCAATAGACTGAAAAAAATGATTTGCTTTCTAAACAGTAAATCAAGTTTGCTGATCTTGTCGGTATAGAAAGATTCCAGGAAAATAATAACTTTCAGAACTTCGTTACTCAAGACAAGCTGCAACTTTCCTGGTAGGACTAACAACCTACATGAAACAACATAAGGAGTTAAAATTTTACCTGCTTCTCTAATTGAAAATGTTTCTGAAGATGAGGATTTAGCCATTTCTGCCAGGTACTTGAAGCCAAACTCAGCTAAATGGACCTCCATATTTTCATCAAACAGAATGCTGCTTGACTTCAGATCTCCGTGAGGAATTGCTGGGCTACATTCATGGTGAAGGAAGCAGAGACCCCTAGCTATACCTACTATGAGCTTGTACTTGACTGTCCAATCCTTCTTCATACTGTTCTTCTCTGCCAGATTTCCGTTAGATGAATAATCGTACAACAAATAGCCTACGAGCTTGTTGTGGCAAAATCCCAAGACTCTAACCAAATTCTTGTGCCTTGCATAGCCTAATTGTGTTACGAATTCTGAAACTTTCTTGATTCCCTTTCCTTCAAGTTCAATCTTTTTCATCGAGACTGTAATTCCTGTGGGTAAAACTACTTTGCTGGTGGAAGCTGATGGTGGAGAACCTGCTGGTATTGTTTCAGTGGAACTAAAGCTTTTGAGAACATCATTTGCTGTGAATCTTGGGAGTCCATTGAAGGAGATCATATTCCATTGGCCTTTACCTTCTCTTCTGATGTAAAATATCCCCAAGGTTGATGCTACAAGAAAAACAACAACTCCTGAACACAGAAGTAGAACCCATATGAGCTTCCATATGCCCCTACCTCCGAATATGGCCATTGATGTGGAACAAGGTCGCAGAGGTGCTCCACATAAATTTGGATTTCCTTCATATGCACTCTTACCCATCAATTTAAACAACTTGTTGGAGGGTATAGAACCAGAGATGTTGTTAAAAGACACATTGAGAAGTTTCAACCTCGAAAAGTCACCAAATTTCGCTGATAATGGACCAGTGAAGTTGTTGTGTGACAAGTCCAAGACACTTAACTCTGTAAGACCTGCAATTTCTTCTGGTATGTTGCCAGTGAATTGATTGTTAGCTAAATCCATCTTAGCAAGACTCAAGCACCTTGAAATGCTTTTTGGAACATTTCCTGCTAGATTATTCATGCGTAACTCGATCACAGAAACAGAATTGCATGATCCAGTTGCAGGAAAATTGCCAGAGATATTGCAGTCTGATGCTGAGAAATTCTGGAGGAGTGGTAGAGACCAAAGCTGTTCTGGGATAACACCTTCCAGTCCTGGATTATGAGAGACATTGAAGTACTGAAGACTGGAAGCATGAGGCAAATCTGAGGGAATCCCTCCAGTGAACTTGTTGTTGGAGAGATCAACATAAGTTATACCAGGAAGCTTGTCGAATTTCAGAGGGATCTCACCAGAAAAGGAATTATCTTCTATCCGAAGACGAACAAGTGAAGAACAATTCGAAATAGAAGGTGAAAGACTGCCCGTGAAGTTATTAGAAAACAACATAAGCTTGAACAACACACCTCCAGCACAGATATCCAGTGGAATGCTACCAACAAAATTATTGGTGGAAACATCTACCCAATTGAGCTTTGAGTTCTTTCCTAAATCTTCTGGAAGTGAACCAGAGAAGAAGTTGTTCCATATGAGCAGAGTTTCTAAAGCTGGAAGCATCGCAATGCCTCGTGGGACAGTGCCGTTCATTTCGTTGTACATCAAACTTAACAGTCGAAGGTTTTTCAACTCTGCAAAGCTATCAGGTATTGGCCCAGAAAGCCGATTATCAGAAAGATCCAAGCTTAAAAGAGACAAGAGTTCGCTAAACTCATCTGGGACCGACCCAGTAAGCTGGTTTCTGAATAGAAATAAAGAATGGAGCTTGGTAAGATTAGAGAGTTGCTTTGGGATTGTACCAGAGAGATTTGCACCGGCTATATCAAGATACTCGAGCTCGCTCATGTTACCCAATTGCCATGGGATACCTCCATGGTAAGAGTTATAACCAATCTCCATGTGAGATACTGTCTTGAGCTTTCCTAGTTCTGGTGGTATGTTGCCGCTGAGCGAGTTACCAGCCAAGTGAACAAATTCAAGGCTCTTAAAAGATCCATATTCTGATGGGATTGGTCCACTGAAGTAGCTACCAGCTAAATTGAGAACTTTGAGAAACTCTAGCTTGGAAAAATCAACTGGTAGTGGACCTGAAAAGCTGTTGCTGAAAGCATCAAGTACGACCAACTTTTGAAGACCGAAAACCCCATCTGGGAATTGGCCGGAGAAGTTGTTTCTGCTAATATCAAAGCTC
This sequence comes from Erythroxylum williamsii, assembly GCA_027564335.1. Taxonomy (NCBI): domain Eukaryota; kingdom Viridiplantae; phylum Streptophyta; class Magnoliopsida; order Malpighiales; family Erythroxylaceae; genus Erythroxylum; species Erythroxylum williamsii. The sequence goes on along the minus strand of JANITW010000007.1, from coordinate 60,758,457 downwards.
CTAAGATTGGAAAGATTGAACATATGTACGGGAAGCTGACCGGAGAATGAGTTATAACTGAGGTTGAGATCAACAAGTTCTGTGAAGACATTAAACTGTTCCCCAGATAATATGCCACCTAGATTCTTCAAGGACAGATCTAATCCTACAACCACTGTAGAGTCTTTGTTACATTTGACTCCTGACCAAGAACAGGCATGGACTTCCACTGACGAGTTCACGCCATGAGGCACTAACCAGTCTTCCAAGCTATTATCATCATCGATAAGCTCGGATTTTAAGCTTAAAAGTGCTTCTGAGTAAGGATCAGATGCAAAAACCAGACTGAAAAATGTAAAGGCCACACAAACCTTGAAGCAAAAGTAATGGAATATCTCCATTGGAACTCGCGGTAAAGAAGGAAGAAGGACAATAGTAGACCCTGCCAATAGAAGGCAAAATATGTCTTGTATAGCATATAAGGTTACTGCCTTTGCCTTTCGATGAGTGTGTATTTTGAGATGAAGACTGCATGGGGACTAGAGAAAAGAGAAAGGAATGACGTATAGTGGATTAGTTGATATGGGAATATCATTGGATTGCTTTTAGAGGCAAGAAGGGCCCTTTAGGCCTTAGATTTATTTCTATGTTGTTGGCCACTAAGAAATTTATTAGCTTTCACATTGAAGCATGCATCTTTTCATTTGCTTTTCCTTCCAATTATCCATAGTTTTCTACTTTTGAATAACATAAAAATCTTATATTTTAAATAGACTATTTAAATAACTAAACAATAAGCTTGGTTCAAGTTAGTCTGCACAAAATTCAATACTAAAAGTTCAAAATTTTCTGCCGTCTTATTCCAGTTGCAGCTTAGAAAATCAATCAGCAGATATCTGATTTAGAACGGGTATTAAACAATTCAAGATATGAACTTTAGAATCAATATCTTGTTATTTTATCATGTAGGAAAGGAAAGTTCCCTTGTTTATATTCCCTCTTTAGTGGGATGATTTCAGGTTTAGCTTGCATGGTACGAGTAATAATCATGATAGCTACTGATTTGATCTAGCTTTATACTGTTTATCTGTATGGTATAATCATAACACCTGTGGTGAAAATTTTTTCCTGGAAAGCATGTTAGAATAGTTGCATCATCTGATCTGCAAATTGGCTTCAGGATTTCATGTCAAAATTTCTTCTTCGGAATTAATCACCAAGAAAAGTTTAAAGTCTGGTTTAGGTGATCAAAGCTTCCAATGTTTGACAGCTAATGTCAAAAACTTAAAGAAATCTGAAAAATAATATAAACATCAACTAACCAATAAAAAAATATAGGGAAGAAAGTTATGTTTTGATATATAAATGGTGGATTTCTTAACGGATGATACTGTATACAAACAAGAGTAGACCCTTGTAAAGTACTTGACATGAAATGACAGTAGCAGGTGCAGAGTAGAGACAACGGTTGTGACAAAAGCAACAATCTTTTTTCCTGATTTATGATTTGAGTACTCCTTTTCTCTGTCCTTGAAGGACACACTCCATATTTGGTAGCAGCTAGTGACTACACTCGTTCATGGTCCAAGTAGAAGTTTAATGATGGATTTAACGTCTCTTACGAGAACTAAAAGACTTTAATTATATGTAAAATGGTACCAGCTGGAGAGAGAGGATACAGAATTGAAAATTCATCATTTCACAGTGAGGTCTTCAACGGTGAAATTTCTGAATCCAACAAGAAACAACAAAAACACAAAGTGAGGTCTTTAACGGAGAAATTTCTGAATCCAACCAGAAAAACACTGTGACTGTCAAAATCTTTTTCATGAACTTATCCTCCCGACAGGTCTTAAAAGCTTGAAACTTTCTCGTACTTATTTGCCGGTTAAGGCTGCAAACTAATAAAGTACCACATTCCAAGTTTGATTTTGCAGGTGAGTTCAGGAGAAGTTAGCTTAAACAGTGTTTTAAGTGTTCTATATATGAGGCAAGCACGTTCCTATTTCGTATCAGAGATTAAATTTACTCAGCAAAAGACTTGGAGGTACTGTTCGTACTTGGAAAAAAGCAAAATGGCAATCAGCAGTGAAGATATCTGTCAAAAGCTTGAGCATTTAAGTTGAGTAACTCACAGAAAAGCTTGGAGGGTTTAATTGCTTCCTCATCATCTTTTTCATTTATGATGCTTGAACTTTCACAGCTGAGAATTATTATTGGACATGAAATGTTTTTCCCTGAAACGGCACAGGTGGTGCACAAATACTAAGTTTTGGTGCTTTCATTATGACTTCAGAAGAGGATCCTTTGCCTTCCTCTGCAACAAACTTTCATCCATGCATATACTTTCAGAGCGAGTCCAATGGTATGTTATTATTTGCTCTCATTCAAGGCGTGATAATTAAAGCCTGTGACCAAGTCTGAAACTCTGAAACTAAATGAATGCCATTAAAGTTTCTTTCTTTATATTTTCTATTGATGCATCCATTCTACTTTGCCCAAATATTTCTTAATTGAGATTTATTATAAATCTTCTCCTCTTTGTCTTCTTATAAGTCATCCATTGTTTAACAATCTAATATCTATTATTTGAACATAAATGATGACAATGATTTGGAGCCTAATCAAACTTATTTTGATAGTTGACTTTAGGATAAGTTGACCCAATTTATATAATTAGTTGGATCCTAATATAATTTACGCTTATAAAGCTAACTTTTGATCAATTAATTTCAAATCGAACCACCGAACACTCTTGTCACTCATTACTTAGAAGATTATCACAACTAAGAGTAAGGCTAATCAATTAAATTTTTAAGTTGGCTTCAACTTTATTAAAAGTTAGCTTAGGTTGGCATAAGATTTATCAACCTCCTCTCTTATGTTACTTTCCGTGATGTGTTACGATTTTCATATCAAGAACTAGTGGTAGGGTAAACATGATTGACAATAGCATACGAGATTGATCCGTGAAAGTATTTGATGGTTTTTTAAGCTTTTGTGAAGAGGGATAATATCTTATATCTGAAACAAAAAAGAATAATTAGAACCATGATCTATGCTGAATGAGTTCAATACTAAACTATAACGCAACTAGGCAAAGCTTATGGATTTATGAAAGAGGAAGAGAAATTAATAGAACCCAAATGGCCAAAACTTTAAGAAGAATCATACGCTACGAGAAAAAGAGAGGAACAACTCTCCACTGAACGTGTGGCCTTGGGAGAAGAGGCCAACACGTCTTTTTAGGGAGAAAAAAAAGCAGTGGAGGACTCGATTCCCATTATTGGTCAAAGAAAGGAGTAAGACTAGGTGGAGGCTTTCAATGCTTTTTTGATTTGGGATTATCTTAAGCTAATTCAAATCCATAACAAATAGTGTCATTAACAGTAATTCAATCATCTTCCTTTTTTTTTCTTTTTTTATCCTTGTTTAATTAACTGGCACTGGCAGGCAGGGCCAACGGCACTATCATCTGAATCAGTAAAACACCAGCCATACCCTTTTGGTCCCATTTCTCTCTACTGTCAATGGACACATTGGAGCAGCCAATAGGAGAAAAAAAACCAAAAAATGTGCAGAAATTAATGTGCCAAATCACGAAAAGGGAATGTGTGTAGAGTGGGATGAAGATGTTTGGACAAAAGAGGAAAAAAAAAAGTCTAAATCAACACAAACAAACGTCAATTGCACGTTAAAGCAAATGCATGCAACAGTAGTGAAGTTGAACCGAAAAAGATGGAGAGCAGTTGGAGTTAAGTAGGATAGGGATTGATGAAAGGGACGTTTATACTTTGTTTTCTCTTCTTTTTCAATAGTTCTGGAACTGGCTTTTAACTTTTATGTGAAGCTTTTTTGGAAAAAAACATTCCAAGGTCTTGAGGGAAATTGTGATGGAAGCCTTTAAAAATGTATATAATTTCTAGTACAACAAAAAAGGGTGTAACTCAATGCATTAGCAGGATGAATCTGAAACATATGTTTATGAACGACTTGAGTTCTAACAAATTGTTATTAAACTGCAAAACACACTCTTGGTTCTAAATTCTTGGAGACATTAGCAACAGCTGATTACATAGTCCAACATTCAGAGGAAAAGATGGCAGATAGTGGGCAAGAGCAAAAACACAAGTTGGGTCATTGTAATTGAAAGAATTCTGAACAAGCTTAATGTGCAGGCTGTTGGCCTGTAAATGAATGTACACAAATTTATAAGGGGTTTTTATTGATCAAATCCTCATTCTTAGGGACTAAGATTTTGCAGAAAAACTGGACAGCTATTGGCACAATAGCTTTGGTAATGGACAAAGAGATGGGCGAAGTTATTAAAGTTCTAAAACCTTATTCAGATAAAGATACAGCAGAGTCAAGCCTCACACGGTTTAGTCGGACAGTTCCAAGAATATATTCTGGCAACTCAGACTCCTCTTTTGCCTGAAAAAGAAAAATAAAAGAAGAAATATAGTCATTCATACATAACTACAACTGTAATACGTCTTATGACTATTTGAATAAATAGAGTGATTGAAATCAACGAAATTGTTTATACAGAGGGGAATGCACCACAAGAAACCAGCTACTAGATGCTGACAAGATAATTGGCTTTCAAACCAATCCAGAAAAAGAGACACAATTATTGAGTTCCTTATCTGCTTATTAGTAGAATATGTAACTAGATGGGGAATATTGCATTGAAGACATTGCCAGAGAACTTGGTTTAAATAATAATAAACTTGATCAATCAAAAGAGTGTCAATGTTGTAATACACAAACCTCAACCAAAATTGCAAGATCAACGACTAAGCTCGTTACGTATCCAAGGACAAGACCAATCACACTTCTTGCAACAGATGATGATCCAATATCTACATCAATCTGTATCAAGAGAGAAGGCAATTTTCTGTAATTAAGTTCCCCATACAACTGATCAGTGAAATTAAGCAACACAAATCTCAATATATTTGTACAAGCATTCACAAAAAAGCCTCCAATTCTAATTTGAAATAAATCCAGCATACCCCCCATGTTCGAGAGGACAAATAGGAAAAGGTAGAGGCACGTGGGAGCACTTGTGGCTTTAAATGATCACTTAACTCCCTACCATTTTATGAACACACACTGATATCGTGATTTTAATCAGAATTATTACAACAAACCACAATGCCCCTTCTTGAATTTAGACCAAAAGTGTTGGATTGATCCTCAGCAAGTCTACCAAAAGGGTTAACAGAATCCTGGGAGATGTTTTACCTCCAAGAAATTATCTTGTCTGAAGTAATTGCAGGTCACAGCTTTCCCTAAAAGACAAGCTTTTGTTCCAACAGCTCGTTTGACCATCCAATATCCCTGTACAAATTAAAGGAAATGAGCTCCTACAAAATATTGATGGCATAACGCCCAGTAAAGATAGTTCAAAAATAATTTCTCATTCTTATGTGTTTAATACCTCAACAATACTTGGAATCAGCTTGAATCTTGAATCTCGGAACATGTCTGTCCCGTCAACAAATTTAGCCAATAAGGAATCTTTACTTATTGGCCTTTCTGCAGCATAGTAGAGAACCATACTGTAGTTTGGTTTTGCGGGAATCTGAAACAAAATACACAAGAAGGGCATAATTTTCTCTCCAAACAAAACACAAATCAACATCGTCAATAGGATCCTCTATTCCTCTCCATCCAAGAACATGGATACGATTAAATTACTAGGACCATTTCTTAAGAGGAAATCTAAAAGGATTGCCTCAATACTACAGAAATAGTTCCATTATCATAGACTAGTTCGGAACTTTTTGAATCTTTTCCAGAATGAAACTTTTGCATTGATTATGAAGAAACATTGATCGAGTACATTATTTATTTGGAATTCTATTGTGTAGACATGTTTGAAGAGTTGACTCTCTATTTGCAAATATAACAAATATATTTCAAACTTCAAGCACTGATTCCTATTAAGACTTGGTCAAAAAGGAGGATATTGAAATTAATTGCTCTGGGGTACCTGTAGATTGATGATAAGGATAAAAGGGAGCTTTTTCCCAGCTTCTGTCTGCAATAAGTGGAGCAATTCAGTGGAAGAGTTACTACTCCAATTACAATGATCCTAAAGTAGATTTCTGAACGATAAAATGGTTACAGCAAACTTTACGGCAAAAAATGAATGCTAGATGTATGTAGAAGAAAAGTGACGAATGAAATACAGTTAGTGACATTAAAAAATGTGATACCTGCACCAAACACCTAGGATGCAATGCAACCCTGCCAAGGGCCTGGTCAACTTTGAACCAATCAACTGCTATCAGCTGGAGAAGGGGATCTCCTCCCTTCACCTGTAAATAATTTAACATATAAGCAGAAAGTAAAGACTTTAAACCAATAGCTTAACTTCTCCATTCAGAAGCCAAGTACATGAAAATTAAAAGCCTACAGATCAGAAATTGCAGCCAGCTTGGCTTGCATGTATCTCAAAGTAATGAAACAAAACAGGGAGGAAAACCCTAGATTTTCACATCAGCTGACATATTAAATTTCTAAGGGAGAAACCTACTTTCGAATTAATTTCCGAAAAAAAAAAGAGCATACTTTTGAATTATCTTTTAGATAAGTCTTTCCTCTGATCATAAATCCTGCACCATCTGGACAAGTCCAACAGTTTGTGTCTTTCTCATCCTTCCCTTTATGCAAAGATCCATGGAATTGGGTTGTATCAAGAGAAATTGGAGGTACACTCGGATCCAATTCTTTATTTGCATCAGGAGCTGCAACCACAATGACTTTTAACAAAACTATACAAGGAAAACAGGAAAAAAGAAAAGAATACAAAGGCTTATGAAAATGTAGTTGGTAGTCCGTTTCATTTTCAGCACCATATAAAACCTTGAACATATCATACAATATATACCATGATTTAACAACATGCACAAAAATATGCCCTTTTAACGTGTATTGTTCTGAACTTCACGTGTATTGTTCAAAATAAAACAATGTCTGAAACTAAGGCACATTCTTTGTGTACCTAGTATAAAATTGGAGAACTTTATCCAGAAAACAACAGAAGACATTGTATGACATATAAAATCCAGATAGAAAGGACCTGAAGTTCGTTTCAAAGCAAGGCTTGCAATGGCCCACGAAACATTCTTCAGTTTCACCTTTTTGTCCTGTGACACAGATTAAGAGTTCAGTTCAGAGCTTTTCATAATATTAGTTCATGACAGTTGTTAATAGGACAACAAACACACAGTTAGATCCAAAAATATTTCTTAAAAGCTCATGGGGAAGCAAAAGGAGAAAACCTCATCATGTCTATACTCATCATCACTCTCTTCATCTGATGATGATGATGATACATCAGCAGCAATTGCATCATAAAATTCATCATTCACTTCTGTGTCCTCAACCTCACTACTTGTGATGGAAACATCAGAAAGTTTTGAATGGACAACTGTTGTTGAAGCTTCAACTTTGAGTGCTGGATTTGCTCCTATATATTCTTTCAAACCTGATGACCAAACAAGCATATCATTGCCATTCTTATCATCATATTGTAAATGTCATGTGAAAATTAACTCCATCAGACTTGCCTTTGCACATTGTCCTGTTAGATATTTCAAAAACTTCTCATGTCCCACAAACCATTACTAGCCCTAAATTTGAAGATAAAATAAAAAGAAAAGAAAAAAAGAGAGCAATTCCTGTTTCTTAACAAATCATTGCATACCATCAGGAAACAAGGTATAATAGGGAAAATGAAAGAAATTCTAAACAGAATGGTGTAAAACTAATTAGGTCACAGCCTTTCTAATGGTACTCTAATCTGAAATAGTAATTTAATAGAAAAAATAGTGCCATCTAACGTGTAAGAAATTCTGTCATCCAAATCCATGTTTCATTAGGGATCTACTGAGCACAAACATTCTTGAGAGAAGGAAAATTATAAGTTCCACAATTAAATGACAATGCAATAACATTATATGTATATTAAAAGCCCACCGCCTCAGCAACCAATCCAACAAAAACAGGAAAAGTGGAAAAACACCTAATACCATTCTCTCATTCAATACATGTAGACCTGGCAACGGAAGTAAACGAAAAGTAGAGGCAAATATAACATCAATTGCAGAAAAGCATAGAAGCTTTTGTGAATTTATGGTATAAACACCTACAAAAGTAAATCCCAAGCTGATGAATCATGTATACATGTAAATAAGTACATATAACACCTTTCTTTAGTGAACAAACCACAATCCCCATACGAAGTCAATCCAATGACAAGGTGAACATTTAACTAACCAGCCACTTGAGACAATAATGCATAAGGAATGGTCTTTTCAAACTTTGAACAGCGATTTCCCTTCCATCTACACCACCCTGCTTGATGAATCTCTAACATTTGCGTCACAAGACATCTTATTTTATCTGAACCCATTGGAGTGTTTAAATTTCTAATCTCCCAAGTAGAAGCTACATGTCAAAAATAACCAATAGTAGAACATGTTCAGTAACTCTTGGGAGGATTTGTGAAATATATAAAGAATATATTTCCAACCTTCACTCAGGCAAGGGACAGTTGAAACCTAATAAACTCAACAAAAGGGGCCAACAGGCAGAAAATTTATTCATTTTCTAGGAATATGTAAGATAATGGTAATGCAAAAATAGTGAGGTAGAGAGATTCCGTCCTAAACATAACAATTAATATTACCTCACAAATTCTTAATGAAAATTAGAAGTCGCATGTTGATTTTATATCAAGCATCTGGATGCTCAGATTACATAATTTGAAGCTTTTTGAAACATACAATTAATTGAAGTAGAAACATTTTTTTTTTTCTGTAGACCCAATGAAAATTTTGGACCTATTTTTCCAGTTAAAGTTATTTGTTTGGATACAAGTGAGTATCTATGCTTTCAAGAATAATGTAGAAACCATCTGGCAGTCAAACGGAACAAGTACATAAGATATCTAGTGAATTAATGCTCTTACGGTTGATTCTTGTACGTCGATATCCAGATCTTGGTGGTCGCTTCTTATGTACAGCAGGAAATTGTAAGATTGCTGCGAATTTCATCCAACACACGAAAGGTGTCAAAATGGATTCAGTAGACTAACACTTGTCCAAGTTAAAAAAAGAAGAAGTAAACTTAGTAGTTTTTGGGTTCTTAAAAAAATCAAGTCATGGTTTGTCTACCATTTGAGCTATATATGTTTGTGGTTAGGAAACTTCTTTGTCAGTAAGTCATAGCGTATTAACAAGCTAATCCTCATATCCCAGCATTATGTAACTATGGAACATAACAAATATTACTTCTTTCACCAAGTTTTGAGTTCTTTGAAGCATACAAGCCTTGACAACCAATTTTGTTTGAGAATCATAGTGAAAGAGCTAGCATGTTCGTACATTGCGCAGAGAGAAACAGGGTACAGAAAATAAACATAGCACAACTAGAGAGACTTTCTAAACTCTAATGTAAGAGGGGAAAAAGAAGAGCCAAGTTGTACAATCCCTTAGGAGGGGATTTTACTCCATGAAAACAATAAACTAACTACAGCAGTAATATTCTTACTGTATGTTCCATCTTGTCCATGAAACCACTGCCTAGAGAACACAAAATCTCTATTTGATTGCCACCTGCAGAATACATCATTCAAAAAGTAAATGCATCATAATGAAAAAATAAGATGATACTAAAACCAGCTTCATTTTGACAACAACTCCATGAGGAGCAAGTGATTGTAATTCCCAATAAATGTTAAACTTTGAATAACCAGAAAACATTGGAAGTGAGTGATGCATCATGCAATATGTGAAGAGTCACGGTTCCATTTGACAAAATTACCGAGTCAAATATTTTGGATCATATGTCCCATAGACAACATCGTAGTGTCCATCATAAGAATCTAATAGCTCCAAGTCACCCGTCAACATATCCCACCTGTAAAGAGTTACAGGCGAAATCAAATATCCACAATCGTGTTTGAGAAAGAAGACAGATACAGCAGCTTACTCATATCTCCTATGTCGATCAACATTTAAAATCACTTCAAAAACAGTATCAGCACTTGCATCAATGACGGCAACAGCCTTAACAAGCACACCTTTATCACTCTACAAAGAGTACAGATAGGTCAGATTGTAAATCTCCAATCTTTCAGTAATGGAGAATTATACACCAGACATGAACTTCAAAAGAAATCACAAAAATAAACATATTATTTTGAAAATACAAGCACATACAACCTGGAACAGAAAGCCAATGCCACAGTGACCAGTCACTCCACTTACTACATATAACCTTGTATGACATTTCAACCTATAATCTAAATGACTTAAAATTTTTGTTGGATTGTAAACGCTTCACCTTATGAAACATCACAGTTGCATAACTGATAACCAAATGATCAATAAAGGAAAGTGTTCACAATATTATAATGCTAAACCTTGAAAAATAAAAGTACCTCTGAACTAGATACGTCCTCAAGAATTCGAACACCTGGAACAAAATGTATAAGAAAGTTTCACTAAACTAAAGACCATAGTAGCTTGTCCAATAATGGTATATTAGAAGGCAGTTCACAAATATACATCAGCAGCAGCACAAAAGCGGTCAGCCATAAACTACAAAATGGGCAAATTGTATGTTACAGTATAATGTGAAGGAATCATCTCCTTCGAACAAATGTGTCAATATCTTGCACAGTTAGTTTATCCATGGTACGAGTCCATCTTTGAGCTTATTTTTATTTCTTTAATGAAAACAAAGTCTAGAATAGTCTGTCCAAGAAAAAAAAAAAACAGTCAACATTTTGAACCTTTCTTTCGTCAAGACAAGAAAGGCGTACTAAATGTTTCTGAGCTTTAGGCTCCATCATTCTGCAAAATGACAGAAGTTTCAAGCCAAACAAATGGTATTCTAACATATAATGCCTCCAAAAAGAATGCATATATATTCTATGATGAAAAACTTCAAATTGAGGAAGGAAAAATGACACCTTAAAGTTTTTGGAGAATGTGGAGCAAAAAATCAGCTTGGACCATTAAGACAGATTTCAATGGATATCAACACAAGAAAACAATTAGCAATAGCTGTCACAGGGCTAAGAAGACTACCATTTATTGTACGCACACATTTCCATTCATGCGCTTCAATTGCATCTCCTACCTCCCCTTCAAAGTATGCATCGGAAGTGGAATGCCCACCCAAATTCGAAGATTGTCGCAGCAGCGTCTCTGGACCTGATATCATTAAAGACATCAAGAGCACAAAGATGAAGGAGCCAAATATCATTTAAGGGGCCATGATTTCGAGACAACAAACAGGAATAAACTAGAAAACATAATATGCATGTAGAAGTAAGATATGCAGATGACATCACCTTGCCCTATTTTTATAAGCCTTTTCAATCCATGAGCATAACGCCTCACTCTAGGTCGATGTCCTTCTAGGTTGATCCTTCCACAAGATAAAGGTAACAAGAATGTCAAAAAACAAGCATATCACAGTCCCAACACCATGCATCAAATAGATTAGAATGTCAAAAAACAAGCATATCACAGTCCCAACACAATGCATCAAATAGATTAAGCTGCCTAGTCAACCTCCTAACCATCAGTAAAAAGAAAAAAGAAGTGAAAGGAAAAGTATAAATGGAAACAAAGAAAAAATGCACATTCTTTACTGTTTCACCCCAATCCAATCCACAGTAATATAGCTGTAATACCTTCTAACAATACCTGACTAACCGGAGTCCACTTAAGTGAACTACAAGCCAAAGAAAGTGACCTTACTCTGTTTCCATGTTTAGCTTGTTTCTGGCACTGCCTCCTCTTAAAAGCTCAAATTCAGCCTGTAGAAAGAAGATTTTACAGGCTACTGTTCATGAAACAAGGTCTACCAAAATGTTTTAATTTAAAAGACATGAATTGATTCATCACATCAGAAGACCTTGTTCAATAATTAGTACAGTTTGATCAACTGAATGGGGCAGTTCAACTAATTTTCTCAAGATCTTATAAATAAAATTATTCATTATAGGGCAATATGTTAGGATTCTTCGGGAGAGAGAGAGAGAGAGCAGTTAGCTAGGTTGAGGTGGCTAATTAGTTAGGCATAACAGAATGTACCTAGAGAGGAGGGGGTATAAAGGGGTAGGCAGAGAAGAGAGAAGAGGGAGGAGGCAGAAGAAAATAGTAAGAGTATAGACAGAGAGAATCTCCATTCTCCCTGAGG
>JANITW010000007.1:60720313-60736723 GCA_027564335.1 Erythroxylum williamsii | reverse complement strand
TTATTATTAGTAATAAAAATATTTATTATTATTATTTAAAAAATAAAAATTTAAAATTTAAAATAATTATAAAAGTTGAAGTAAATAAAATAACTAATTAAAAAACTTTGAAAAAAAAAGGGGGAAGGAGAGGTAGGAGTGACGGTGGAAGATCTTAAAATTTTTTGAAAATTTTAAAAAATAGAACCGGTACCATCCCAAATAGGTCAGTACCGACCGATATTTAAATTCGATATATCAACCCTTTATTTCGTACCAGTTTTAGACTGGTACAGCACGTATCGGCCGATACAAACCAGTATTCATATCATTGGTTTCATACATATTCAAAAAAGATAAAAAGTAGAGATTGACATTCTGCTAGTTGAACCAGTCCAATCTAAAGTGAATGGGAATCTTGGCTAACTAGGTCTCAGGTCTTTTTGTTAAAAAACAAACCTCAAACTAGTCATGATTCAAGTAACTCAAATCTGGTCCGACTTGACTTAACCTTATTCTTATAAAAAAATAACATTTTTAATTAAAAAATTAGGGTCCAATTGAGTAAGACCAAGATGTCCCTAACCTAGTCAAATTCGAGCACAGATTCAACTCATTGACACCTCCAAAAAAAAGTTTAATAGTCGGAAGTTAAAAATTTGAGTAATAGATAACAATATCTTATGTACCTAAAAGAAAATTTTGGAAAAAAAATCCCAAAAATAGTTGACTACTTGATCAAAGTGCAACATTTTGGAAGAGGATGTGAGCCCCTTTTCCCAATGCACCTGCCTCTACCGACTGCTTCTGTAATTCTCCCTCCTATGTTATCGACCCCCACAATGTAGTCTCACTTCACCGCCCGTAATCCCACTCCCATTCGTCATATTATTCCATCCAAGATGCAACTAAGAAGAGACAAGGGTTTATGCTTTACATGTGATGAGAAGTACCGTAGGGATCACAGGTGCCCAAATAAGCAATTAATGATGGTTTTGATCGATGTAGAAGAATCTCCAGATGAACAAATGGTATTGCTGTCACCTGCAACTAAATTCAAAAAGAAACCAACTTCTTGCAATATAAATTAATGTAGTAATGAAAAGAAGGGACCGTTCCCACGACGAATGTTTAACTATAAATGTTATACGAATTAAAGACTAAAACAATTTTGGGGGAGGCAGGGGGTGTATTAACGAAATTTAAAAAAATTATAAATGAAAAAAATGGAGTTAAACGAAAATATTCAGATATGGAAATTCAGTAAATAAACCTTAGTTTTGAGTCATCGACGTTATCACACTAAAATAGATCCTTGATATAAAATTCAGTTCATCAACAAACATTCATTAGGTGATGTTTCTCTTAAGTGTAGATGAATGTATTCTACGCATTCTTATTGATCAACATCTTATATACGATCGTAAGTTCAATTGAGTAATAGCTTTAAGAACTAAGAAATCAATGAACAAGATAATACATGTACGACATGCATTTAATCAAGATGAGTTTCTTCTTAGAATTTCTAACTCTAATGTAAAGATGATAATCCTAATTGGCACTTGTGATTAGCAAAACTAAATGTCATATTTTACTAATATGGTTATTAAACGAATCAACTCCTAGTTGCACATCCTAGAAATCAATCAATTCAATCATAAAAGCAATTCAGAAGGCACTCAATATTCATTAACAAAACAAACTTTATTGGAACATCTCACACACAATAGATGATAACGCAGTTTCCTTCAATCAAGAAAAGGGATTTAGTTACTCATAACAAAAGTGAAAATCAATAAAGAGATATCCAATTGTAAAGTGTCCATCTTTGGTCTTTTTTAGAAAATCCAAAAATCCCTACAAAAATACTGCTGAAAATGAAAAGCCTCATTATGTCTGACGTAAAACTAGAAAAAAAAACTACAGAAAATCTAAAACTATCCCCTAATGCGGCTTACAAAAAATTGCAAAAAATTATGTAGAAAAACGTGAACTCTACTCCTAAAGTGGCTGACAAAAATTAGAAGAAAAATGCAAAAAATATCAAACTACTCCTGCAGAAAAATATAAAACTATCCTAAACTAAAGGTTGACGTGAACAGTAACTTTTCTCCCCTTTTATGCTTTTTCGATCCCTCTTCTCTTTTCTCTTTCATGATCTTCAACAGATAATCCTTATCCCCACTTCAAGATGTTGATCTCCATTGATAATATAGCAATATGATCTTCAAAAACTATGAAAATCTCGAATTTGAAATTGAAAATAGATCTGCAGATAATTTCCATTCTTACACGTGCTCATGCTTAGTCGTTGAATTTGTTGGCAATATGGAATTTTTGAGTTTTCTTTGTTTCTTTTGCACCTTTTTTATTCAATTCCATATCTAAAGTATTGAAAATCATCTTAGAACAATTAATAGACAATTCCATTAATTTTGGATAATAATTTCAACACGAGAGAGATTTATATACCAAATGATTGCAAAATGACAATTTAACAAAATTTTTCCACACCAAACCTTTGCTCACCCTCGAGCAAATATGCCAAATCACTACACTTCATCAATTCATCCTTCATAAGATTAAGTGCACACAATCCATTAACTTGGCTTAGCAAGACTTAAATGGCAACATACATCATGATCACTTTTCATCAATACAAATAAACAAAGTCAAAATAAGACATTCTTGTTCAAAGGTAAATATGAAAGCAAAGGGAATTCTTCTCACAAATTTCTCTCTTACACTAAAGTGTTTAAGGTGAAAGTGTTTCTCCCAAATCTCTCTCTAGCAGATTGTACTGTCATAGGCTTGCAAATTCACCAGTTATCATTCATTCAGATTACATGAGCTTATAAATATTTATTATGGGTTGTAACAGGGCTAAGTTCACAAGTGAAGTAAAATTGATAAAAGGTTAATCACAAGCATTCACAAAGTATCAGGTAAAAAGGACACTCAAATTAATATTCTGAAATAACTACATGAATACAAAGGACTACAACTACTGATTACTAACTAATGGTACTATGCTTTATTCTTATTCTTATTCTTATTCTTATTCTTTTCTGAATTTTTTCTTTTCCTTTTTCCCTGTTCTTTTCTTTTCTTTACTTAGCTAAGAACAAGGGAGAGCAATAAAAACAAGAGAAATTATTAGCAACATAATTTAATAAACACATGAGTAGAAGCACCTATAAAAGTATCTTATAATAAAATACAGAACAAAAGTCCCAAATTACTCAATGTTTCGTTCAACTTGTGATAAGGTAAGGCTAATGGGATTTTTGGGTTTTAATATAAGGTGATTGATTGAAAAACAAGGTTAAAGGCTAAAAAATGTTTGCAAAGAGAAAATAATTAGGTGGGTCATTTTTAAGCTAAAGGGTTTAAAAACAAGGAAGGCCTTCATCATTTCTATATCCCATGTAATCAAACAAATTCAATCCGATTTAGTGTAAGTTCTGAAAGCAAACATGACTAAAGGATCATCACATAATACAAAGAAATAGAATGACATAAAGATGATGTCATTTAAAGTTCAAATTCGCTTACAGGTTTAATTCAAGAATTTGCTTCAATTCCACAAATTATCTCATCACTCAAATGTCAAAATTTTGACTAAGTCTATAAGATCTATTATTGCAATCAATCCACATGATTCACTTTAGACTCACATAGCCCAATTTAATTTCATACACACACTTAATCTCATCCAAACTAATATGATAAAGCTTCATAGCTTAACACACAACAAAAACATGCAAAGAATAGAAGAAAAAGGCAATACCACATATTTACACACGTGTACTCCATATCCTTCCCTAACACCTAGAATGAGCATTGTTCTCAATGTCCAAAAACAATAAAAACACAAAGAAAGGGATGGGAATAGAAGTACTCCCCTATATTGAGGACGCCATATGGAGCTTTGAAATGATTGATTGCAGCTTTGAAAACATAGATAGCAGCGTTGAAGTGAAAGATTGCAACTTCCTTTTCAAACACCTACAAATAAAACAAACCAAGAAAGACAAGTAAAACACTCAAAACAAACCCTCAAAAGCTATGCATAAAAGAGAAAAACATAAAAAAGAAAGGGATACGGATGGAGTGCCTCCCATCAAATGCTTATTTAAGGTTATAAGCTTGACCCTTAGCATATGTATGTCATCCATTATCGAATGGATGCTTGAGTCCAATAGGAAGCATGCTCAAACTTCGTGAGGAGCCTGGAGCAACTTCCTTGAAGTCAAATCCTTCTCAGCACGATACTCCATGACTTTTAATGAGTGGAACTTCATCGTTTCACCATCGTACTCTAATGTTCACTCATTTTTTAGGGCATTGTCCTTCTCACACTAGGATAGTCGTTGTAAAAGTAACGCCAATGGTTGTGGAGACTCAACATCCTACTTGTCGCATTTGATTTTCAGCTCGTTTGTCCACAACTTGTTCAACTCGTATATGATTAGCGGTTTTTCTTCTTCTTGTTTCTCTTCTTGTTGTTCTTCTTCTTTTACCTATAAACAACTAGGAAAAGGAAACGAAATTTAGTTAACGATAATATGAACTGCATCGCTTACCTTAAGAGGTTACACATCCTCCATCTTTTCTCGAACTATAACCTCTTCCTCTCCTAGCTCTACTTACTCTTCCTTCTTTGCCTTGACAAATCGACTCAGAAAAGGGGGTGGAATAACCATATTCTGCAGAGATGTTTGCATCATTTCTGGTTTTTCAACTGCCCCTTTCATTGTTTCTTCTTCTACCTCTCTTCTAGAAATTTTCGAATGTGATTCTTGCAATTCCTTACCACTTCGTAAAGTGATAGCCTTCGCACTTTGTTAAGGATTGATTTTTGGTTGTGCTGAAAAATTTTCAAAATTTTGTGCCTCCAAACGATTTATGACAGTTACCATTTAGCTTTGTTGATTTTCAATATTTCTTTGTTGATTTTCAATATATTTCGTATACTTACTTCAATATTCCGTTGAAATGTCAAAGTGTTAATGGCTAAAGATTGAACTATATCTTTCAAGGAAGACTTACCTTCAGAATTGGATGTTATATTTTGATGTTGTCAAGGCATACAAGGTTGTCTAAACAGCTGGAATTGAAGAGTGCTCATTGCCAAACTCATTATGATCTCCTCCAAGACATCTCATCAGCTTGTGGTGACGATGGTGAAAGTAGAGGCTCTAACTGAAAGTAGGACTACTTTTGATAGTAGCTTAGTGGAGAAGCGAATCTGTACCGTGTTTCCTACAAAACAAGACACGTATAAAAGAATAACTAAAAAATGAACAAACTTCACATACCTTAGCTTGTTGGTCATCTCTCGGTACTTGTGCAGCTAAGGATGTGAAATCTGTCATTTGATGCTCAAACTTGGAAGTAGCAACAGATGGAAACTCATCATCATAATAAGAATAATATGAAAAATCAGAATCAAAAGCATACTGATAGTGAGTCATGCCGCTGAAAGATTGAAAAATCAGGAAAAAAACTATGAAACTAAAGCAAACAGAAGACAAGGTAACCAAGAGCAACGAAACTAAAAACAAAAACAAAAACATCACTAAAACAACCGTCAAGAAATTGTCCGACAATGGAGCCAAAATTTAGTACCGCTGTCTCCTACAACCAAATTCAAAAAGAAACCAACTTCCTACAACACAGATTAATGTTGTAGTGGAAAGTAGGGATCGTTCTCACGAGAAATTTTTAACAGTAAATGTTATACAAATTAAAGACTAAAACAATTTGGGGAGGGGGGTGGATTAACGAATTTTAAAGAAATTAGAAATGAGAAAACTGAATTATATGTAAATATTCATATATGGAAATTCAGTAAATAAACCTTGGTTTTTAGTCACCAACGTTATCACACTAAAATGGATCCTTGATATAAAATTAAGTTCATCATCAAACATTCATTGGGTGATGTTTCTCTTAAGTGTAAATGAATGTATTTGTTAAGATATATTATATATATCTTTTATTTAGTTTTGGCATTTAAAATTGGACATATAGAATCTTAATTATGGTGGAATTAAAGTTATGGTTATTTGGTTGAAGTGAGATTTGTGCATATATCCTAATCATCGTAGAAGTCCTTTTTAAATATACATGCTGTTTAGATCTCCCGTTTAAAGTGGATTACTTGAAGTCTATCAATACATGTGTACTTTTCCTAGTTTGTGTTGAAGTCTATTGAAACACGATCGTAGATTAAAACCAAATTGGATGGTGCGGCAACTGTAGCAATTGATGGGTATGTGAGTGTTGGGTGAAGGTTTTAGTTTTAATCTACACAGTGAATAAAGTTTCTTTTGGGAGTGTGAGCTATGTTGAAGTAAATTAGAGAGAATACGTAAGCAAGGTTAGACAAGTCATAGATCAAAAGCTGATGAAGCAATAAATGAGTTCTCATTAGCAGCATCATGATTATTCAATGAAGCAATAAATAAGTTCTGGTTGCCTGATAACGTGAAGAGGCTTATGCGAAGTTGGACCAAAAACGAAGCAGTGGGCGTTAGCTGGATATTTTCCAGATTTATTCTTCTTGGCTCTGTGCGTGATTTCTTTGTTGAACCGTGATTGGTTGGCTGCGCATGTGAAGAACGAATCAGCCATGGGCAAGGTTTTCTGCTGAGTTATTTCTAGAAGACAAATTCATAGGGAAGTCTTCTTTGCCTCAAGTATTTTTGTTATTTGATTTTCAGTTGATTAAATACTTGAGCTATTCTTGTTTATTATTTTTCTTGAGTGATTGAGTTACTGTTCTTGTTTCAAAAGAGTGTTGAGAAAAATCCTCTGTTGAGGTTAGTACGAGGCGGTCGTACTATTGGGTGTGAAATTCTTTCACGGGAAGTGAGGTTGAGTGATAGTGTCAAGGGTTGAGTGATGTCGGCTCAGTAAAGCCTTGGGTGAGACTATTGTACTTTTGTGAAAGTGATTAAACTGGGTAAGGGCCCCGCAGACGTAGGCAAGGTGTGCCAAACTGCATTACCAAACATCGGAGTCTTCATTATTTTGCATTCGTGATTTTTGATTTAATTGTGCAAAAAATAATTTGTGGATAGTCTGCGAAAATAATTAACCCCTTCGATTTTTCACTTGTGATATAGATGGAGGAAACAAATTTGAAAGTAGAATTCCATCTAATTTGTTGTGTGAGAGGTCTAAAACATCAACGAAAGTCATATTTGTGATGCCTCGGGGAATTCCACCAGAGAGATTATTATGGCTCACATCCAATACAACCAAATAGGGATGTTTAGACAAGCTACCAGGGATACTTCATGTAAATTGGTTGTAATTGAAACCAATGCAAATTTGTTAAGGATACATTTCCTGGGAACATTTGACCTTTTAACTTGTTGTTTGACGGCTTAAGTATGGATAAGTCCCGACAACCTTTTATCAAGAGATTTGGTAGTTTGCCTGACAGTCCATCCTTGGTCAAGTCTAAATGATCCAACATATTGATGTTGCAACGATGAAGTTATGCAGTCACTGAAATTGTTACTAGACAGGTACAAAGAGCCTAATCCAGGAAAGCATGCTCCAATTTCTGAAGCAATTCGTTCAAATAATTCATTGTTAGAAATATCTAAACTCCACAAGTTCATATGAGATTGAATTGGCAACTCTAAAAGTTCTGAAAGAGAAATATTCTTTAAATTTAAGGACTTCAAATTTGTGTTGTTCAGTAGTAACCAATGTGAAAATCTCCCTTTCATTCTGACATGAAAATATCAAGATTTTGAAGGTTATGGTGATAGTAAAGGAATTGTGAGAACGATCCACCTATTCTATAACATGATAGTGAGAGGCTTCGTAATTGAAATTTTGGAATCAAATTAAGCATCTTTGTTGCACTGTATACTTAGCATTAAAAGACTTGAGTTCTTTTTTTGAAGCGCTAAATACTCAAATTCTCATTCATGCATGATGATAAAACTCAGTCAGAAACTGAAAAGTAGTAACCCAAATCCATAAATGCGCAAATCGAATAGATGAAAAGACTTGAATTTTGAATGATTAAAAAATGCGCTAAAAGACATTGAAATTTGGAGATGGTTATTCCTTAATATTAGATTTTCTAGAGATATCGTACTTTTAAGTGGTGAGAATTAGATATCTCCACTTAAATTATTCCTAGAAAGATATAATTTTAAAGAGATGTCAAATTTTGCATACAGTGAGGCAAGGTTCCAATCAGAAAGTTGTTGCCCATGCATAACTCCCGAAGATCTTTCAATGCACATAAACCTGCAACGTTTTTAAAAAAAAGCTATAATCGTTAGAAAAATTGAAGCGTTATTTGTCAAACATGTATTCTAAGGAACTTATATATGGACACTTAGTCCACAATTCTCCAAGTTTAAGTTTTGAAGTGATCTTAGATTTTTGATACTTGGCACAATTTTATTATTCAGAGCAGAGTTACCAAAGTCCAATTGCTCCAAATTCTTCAAAACCTAAGATGATAAAAGAAATAAAATTAGGTCAATAGCTTTTAAAAAATAGAATACAATTCGATCTCATTTATTTATTTATTGATTATTATATTCTTTTATTTTAAAGTGTGTTTTTTAAACATAAATTTTAAAAAGATGAATTATATAAAAATTCTGTTATTTAAAAAAAGTCTTTGTAATTGATATTATTATTTCCATATATTTCATCCGTAGTTAAACTATTTTGTTAAGGAGAATAGGTAAATTATATATTTTTATTTTGATATATTAATTTTATAAAAATACTAAAATATCAATAGAAACTATTTATTTTATTGATTAACAATCTACAAATGACTCTAAATGTGTGTTTGCATTTAAAAAATAATTATAAAATATGTTAAGTAATTTTAATATAGTTTATCAGATAATTTGTAATAGACTACATAATTTCTTCACTTGAACTAACCAAAAACTAAGAGCTTGTTATTCCATGGAAGTTGAAAAGTTGGTAATTAACCTTGTGATGTTGGAAGACCGGTATGCGATTCTTGAATCTTAAGTGAAGGCAGTGACTCGAGGCTTTGGAGGAAGTTTTCATCCAGAGAACAATGGTCTAGGGACAGCTCTATCAAACTGTATCATGTGAAAGTTATAATGAAATGCATATAATATTTACATATGTTTTGGACATTAAATTTTATTGTTATTTTTCACATAATTTACGTACGTACTTTGATGACGGAACATTACTCATGTTAAATTGTTGCCCTGTAGAGAAAGGTTCTTAAGATTGGAGAATTCCTCCAACGACTCTAGCAATTGTCTATTACATTGTTGACAAGATGATCTACATAAAGAACACTTAAGTTGCTAGCACCTTTTACACTTATTATGTTGTGAAAAGTATACAACAGAGCGTGTGAATTCTGACGGATGATTTGGTATTCAGAAATTAAAGGTAAATAAATACATTATTGAGCATTTAAAACATTTTTCTGTTTTACCTCAAATTCATTTCCACTTAAATTCCAAATAGTTTAAAGCAATCAATTTTTAAAACAAGAAGAAGAAAATTTATAATGTTACTGAATAGACAAAAAAGTTACGACTGACGAGTCATATTTATTGATCCATTTATAGCATTGTTGTCCAGATCCAAGTTTTATATGCTATTGTTGAAACTGTTGCCAGTTAAATAAAGGGACTCTAAGTCTCAAAAGCTCCAAGAGAAAGGAGGAGTTGCAAAAGTTGATTAGTAGGTGTGTGTTTGAAAAGTTGTATGTAAATACTATTTCATCGTGCAATGCCAATAGAATAAGGAATTTGAGAGACTATCAAATATCAGACTTCTAAAATCATACGTTTACTTTCTATTAAATGCACAATTGTAAAGTCTTTGCATTTAATATAATTCAGCAAATTCAAGAGAGTGTGTTGAACGGCATTCAAGAACTTGCATCTGTCATACTTTTAATTTCTATTACCTTCTCCAAACGCATCTGGTAAGTTTCTGGGAACATTACTAACCATAAATATGTATTTTCTTAATGAGAGATTCTGACTTGGGGTGGATGTCATTCTCGTAAAAGGGAAACAATTTTCTAAGACTTTACTGTTATTTTGCTTGTAAAGTCCAAGTAGTCTAGACAAATGGCCTTTTTGTTTTTGTTTTCAGATTCAAAGTGAACGACGGCTAGATGCATGCATGGAAAAGTATGCCAGACTTGATTTTCCAGTGGGGTTTGGAGTATGGACCATTCTCCATTAATCACAAAAGAGTCAGTTTTAAGAAATTTTATTTCAAATATCTTAAATTATGTATAAAAAATCAAATATATCATAATTAGATATTAAAACTTTATAAATGTATTATAATTAAGACCAAACTTGGAGAGTAATAAATTGTTATTCTTTTAAAATTTTGATCTAAAATACAAATTATTTTCAATGAGTTTTTTGAAGTTAAAATTTTATATTAAAAATTGAAAACAAACATCCCTAACAGGTTACAATCTAGATGAAGATTACAAGAAGCTGATAGAAACTCGTTCTAACTAAAGAGCAAGAAAATTACAATTATCAGTTTACACACTATAACACTGTCATTTTGACAACAGAGGAATAACACTGTCATTCAAAGCTCTACGCCGTTCTTATGTTAGGAGAGAGGTTACTTGTTACTCATTTTGCTAGCATGGAGATCCTGCTATGCGGAATTATGTTATATTAGTCAGTCACCCTTGATTACAGCAATCACAGCATTTATTTACATCGCTAAGATCAAGGACTGACGTTGTCATCGTCAGTTACTTAGCTAACATAGATATAGCTGCATTAGAGGATTGATTGTAGGATCTTGATTGGTTTTGTATTCTGTATATATATACCATGTAAATGATCTGTAAAACATTGAGCTTGACTCTCCAATACACTGTTTTCTATTATGGTATCAGAGCCCGAATTAGTTATGTCTTCAAAAGCTCAATCCTCTAATATATCTTCTTTCTCATCTTCTTCGCTTACACCAACAAACCCGTCCACTCTACCACATGCGCAGTTCGTCTTTACCATTAAACTAAAGCCAACTAATTATCTGATATGGAAAACCCAATTCAATCCAATTTTGAAGGGTTATGACCTCGCGTCTCATATCGACGGGACAGCAGCTCCTGCAGCAACAATCATTGACCAAGAAACCAAAATCACTATTCCCAATCCTGATTTTCAGAACTGGGTTTATCAAGACCAGCTACTAGTTGGCTGGATACTTTCCTCTCTCACTGAGGAGGTCTTTCCGTACGTAGTAGGACAGGAATCAGCCTATGAAGTCTGGGAAGCTCTCAAAGAAGCCTTTGGCGCACAATCTAGCGCAAGGCAAGTCCAGCTCCACATGGAACTACAAAATTTGTCTCCAGAAGACAAATCGATGTCACAGTTTCTCAAAGAAGCCAAGAATATCAAAGATCAACTTGCTCAAGCAGGAATGCCGATTGGAAACGCTGAATTCAATGCAAATATTTTCAGATTGTTACCACCAGATTATCATCCTATCCTTGCTGGAATTTCATCGAGGAAGAACGAAGTAAGTTTCTCTGAATTGACTGGAATGCTCATCTCACATGAAATTTTGTTGCAGAGTTCACGTAAACCAGCTTCTATAGTTGTCAATATGGCGCGTCACGGATCTTCTCAGTTCAGAAACAACAACAACAATTATAACAAGAACAATAGTTATAAACACAATAACAACAGCAAGGGAGGCTTCAACAATAACAAATCTGGCAAGAGATGGTTCACTAATCCTTGCCAAATCTGCAACTTGAATAATCATCAAGCTAATACCTGCAGAAAAAGGTTTGACAGAAACTATGAGTCACCAATTGCAAATGTTGCTGTCTGTAGTTCGTCTGGAAAAAACACTGATTGGTATCCAGACTCAGCAGCCAGTCACCACATGACACCAGATCTGACCAGTCTCGGAATCTCAGAAGAGTATAAGGGGTCAGATAATGTAATCATTGGAAATGGCTCAGGTATCTCTATCAAACATGTTGGTCAATCTGCTCTTTTAACGCAACATAAGCCCTTATTTTTGAATGAAGTTCTTCATGTGCCTTTGATTCAAAAACAACTTCTGTCTGTCAACAAGATAGCAAAAGACAATAAGTGCTATTTTAAATTCTATGACTCACATTTTGTTGTGAAAGATCAGATCACAAAGAAACGTCTGCTAGAGGGGCCTGCTGAGGATGGTGTGTACAAGTTCTCAGCCACGCAATTACTAAACCTACAAAAGAGACCTCAAGCTTTAATGGCCGAAAAGCCCAGCATGAAGGATTGGCATGCTAGGCTTGGACATGCTCAATATGGAACAATTTCCAAGATTGTTAGCAATTTCAATTTACCTTGTTCAATA
Source organism: Erythroxylum williamsii (assembly GCA_027564335.1). Taxonomy (NCBI): domain Eukaryota; kingdom Viridiplantae; phylum Streptophyta; class Magnoliopsida; order Malpighiales; family Erythroxylaceae; genus Erythroxylum; species Erythroxylum williamsii. The sequence goes on along the minus strand of JANITW010000007.1, from coordinate 60,724,357 downwards.
AAAAACACTCCAGTTCAAGCTTGTGAATCCTGCTGCCTTGGTAAACTTAGCAGATCTCATTTGCCATCAACTGGTACTGTTACACCTAATAAGTTTGAATTGATTCATGGGGATGTATGGGGCCCTGCCCCAATGAACTCTACTTCTGGTGAACGCTATTTTCTGATTTTGGTTGATGACTTTTCTAGATTTACTTGGCTTTATCCAATTAAACTCAAGAGTGATGTGTATCCAAAATTTTGTCAGTTTGTCGCAATGGTTGAACGGCAATTTAATACCAAAATCAAGTCTTTTCAATCAGATTGGGGAGGTGAATTCCGCAATGTTAGCACCTTTCTTAAGAATTCAGGAATTAATCATCGAATTGTCTGTGCTCATACACATGAGCAAAATGGAACTGTCGAAAGGAAAATCAGACATATTGTTGATACAGGATTGTCTATGCTGGCACATTCAAAGGTTCCATTCAAGTTCTGGAATTATGCCTTTGCCGTTGCAGCTCATATTGTGAATCGTCTACCATCTCCTATTCTCCATAATATATCTCCGTATGAGAAGTTATTTACTGAACCTCCAGATTATAATACTCTCAAAATTTTTGGAAGCACAGTTTATCCACTGCTCAGATCCTATAATGTTCACAAATTCTCTTTTCGTAGTACACCTTGTGTTTACCTTGGAGATGCTACTGATCATGCAGGTGTTATTTGCTTTGATCCTAAACTTCACAAAATATATATCTGCAGGCACTATAAGATGGACGAACGCAGATTTTTATATCATGAGGCATCGTTGTCCAAGGATTCGGTGTTGGGCCAATCACTAACAGCAAATACTGATATCTCCACATGGTTCACGGTGCCTATGACTCCATCAGTCATTTCTTTGCCATCTTCCCCAGCTGTTTCTGATTGTTCAACCTCTTCTGCTTCTTCCCCACAGACTCCAGTCCAGCCAATCACTTTATCAGATATGGTCTCTTGCTCAGCTCCCAGTAACACTGATCTTCCTGCTCCTGTACCGTCACCTCTACGCGACGAGCAACAGGCAGAGCTTGATGCACCAAATCAGATTTTCCATACAACCAGACAGCATCAACATCCAATGGTTCTTCGCCCAAATCCAAAGCCAAAGATTTTGTATGCAGCCGCAGTTTCTCAAGCATCTAGCAATCCCGCTGTTCTGGAGCCCACTTCCTATACGCAAGCTTCTAAGCATCAAGAGTGGAGAGACGCAATGACAAGTGAAATCACAGCTCTTCTCAACCATCACACATGGGACCTTGTCCCCAAACCAACTGATGTTAATGTAGTGGGTAACAAATGGGTTTACAAGGTTAAACGTCACCCAGATGGTCGTATTGAAAGATTTAAGGCCAGATTGGTAGCTAAAGGGTATACTCAGCAGGAAGGAGTCGATTACTCTGCTACGTTCTCTCCTGTGGTTAAATCCACTACTATTAGATTGCTTCTTTCCTTGGCAGTTTCGAATCACTGGTCTATGCGGCAATTGGATATTTCCAATGCCTTTTTAAATGGTTTTTTGGAGGAAGAGGTGTACATGGTTCAACCGCAAGGATTTGTTGATTCTCGATGTCCTGATTCTGTCTGCAGGCTACGTCGATCTCTGTATGGTCTCAAGCAGGCACCACGGGCCTGGTATAATAGGCTCAGTTCCTTCTTAATTAGCATTGGTTTTCAATCCTCTCACACCGATGCTTCCTTGTTTATTTTGAAGGACCATTCTCATGTCCTATATCTATTACTCTATGTAGATGATATTGTTTTGACCGGTAGCAGCCAATCTCTACTTCAGCACACTGTCAATCGTTTATCTAGTGAATTCGACCTCCGAGACTTGGGAGCTCTCAGCTATTTCTTGGGCATTGAAGTCTGTCGACAAGGTGATGGTTTGCTACTTCGCCAAACTAAATATCTTACTGATCTTTTGCAGCTCACGCACATGGATGGAGCAAAGGCTGTTAAAACGCCTATGTCTCCAACTCTTCAACTTGATCAATTTACTGGTGATCCTCTTCCCGATCCTTATCTTTACAGGCGATGTATCGGGGCTTTGCAGTACGCTTGTCTCACAAGACCTGACTTGGCCTATGCTGTTAATAAACTCAGTCAGTATATGTCTGCCCCTACAGACATCCATTGGCAGGCCTGTAAGAGAGTACTCAGATATGTCAAAGACACGCTCAACCAAGGACTTTTACTTGTTCCTAGTTCCACTACAAGTCTACAGGTGTTCACTGATGCAGACTGGGCTGGCGATCAATCAGACAGGCGTTCCACCAGTGGCTTTGCTGCTTATTTGGGCAAAAATCTGATCTCCTGGACCTCCAAAAAGCAACACACTGTGGCCAGATCCTCCACAGAAGCAGAGTATCGATCTGTTGCCAACGCTGCCGCTGAAATCATCTGGTTACAGTCCTTGCTTCGCGAGATTGGACACACTGTGCGTCAGCCTGTTGTCATCTGGTGCGACAATCTTGGTGCAGCTTTTCTGTCTCTCAATCCAGTCTTCAAAGCTAGAACTAAGCATATTGAATGTGATTACCACTTTGTACGTGAACAGTGTAGTCAAGGGAAACTTACTGTCCAATATATCTCCACGACGGATCAGATTGCAGATATTTTCACCAAACCTTTACCCACAACTCGTTTTTCTTCTTTAAAGGCCAAGCTTCGAGTTCTCTGATGGCTCCCTCTTGCTTGCGGGGGGGTATTAGTCAGTCACCCTTGATTACAGCAATCACAGCATTTATTTACATCGCTAAGATCAAGGACTGACGTTGTCATCGTCAGTTACTTAGCTAACATAGATATAGCTGCATTAGAGGATTGATTGTAGGATCTTGATTGGTTTTGTATTCTGTATATATATACCATGTAAATGATCTGTAAAACATTGAGCTTGACTCTCCAATACACTGTTTTCTATTAATCATTCACACTATGCCTTTCAAGTTCGTTCTTCTAGACGACATGCATTGGAAAACTTGTGAAAAAAAGACTTATGGTCATGTGCTTTCCAAAATTAAAATTAATTAAAATTAGATTAATTATAAAATTTAAATTAAAAATAAAATTTAATTAACCCGAATTAATTTAAAACTATAATAAGTAATATAAAAAAGGTAAGTTGATTTTTCCACATAAGAATGAGAATATAGTCAAAGGAACGAAAAAAGTCGTTTTTTACCACATTAAATTCTCTGTTCCAATTAGTTTGTTATAATCACATTCTATTAAATTTCATCCATATATTTATGTAAATTTAATATAATATGATAGGAACATCATAATCGGAACAAAATCTTTGATCCCTCTTTTATCCAATTGGGCCTCTGCATCCCAAAGATTTTTCTGAAGTATCCCATAACGATCCATTACAAGTTATTACATTTTATTAATAGTCTCACATTATTCTGCATGATGATAATGATGATCATCATCATCATCATCATTATCATTATCATCATCGTCATATCCAGTCTGAAGTCCCGCAGTGAGATAGGATCTGAGGAGGTCTTACAATATGTAGCTTTATCCTTACATAGTAAAGAGGCTGTTTTTCGGTAGACCCACATGCAGAATATATAATTAGGATTGGCAAAGTTTATCCGACTTTACCCAAAATCATCAAGTTTTGTTTGAATTGATCAGCTTTTGGGTTAAGATCGAGTTTTTAATTTAAATTTTAAATTTCAAATTAGTTTAAGATTGTTTTAAAATTTAAAATTTTCAACAAAACAACGCTATTAAAATTAAAAATATAATTTAATAAAATTTTGTTTTAACTTTTAAGTTTTAGACCGCTCCAATCTGTCCAAGTTAGTGCTCAAATCTACATAATTAAACTAAAAATATTTTGAAAATATATAAATCTCGCATAAAATTTAATTGAATAATTAAAATATATTTAAAATAAATATTGATTTTAAATTATTTATTTAATAAAATAAAATAATTTTTATAAATAAATTAAAATAATTAAATAAATTTTATCTTTAATTTTTATCTAATATATTATTAT
>JANITW010000007.1:60699863-60716634 GCA_027564335.1 Erythroxylum williamsii | reverse complement strand
AAAAGATAATTATTGATTGGATGGATTAGAAAAACCTTTTCTTTTTGAAAATTTGGCTTAGAAATTTTATACATGTCATTCTTTTAACGATTATATTGCAACGTCGAAAACATACAAACTTCAATTTGTTTTTTTATTTTTATCATAAGAGCATTTTTACATTTAATAAAGATTAAATCATATGGATTTATCATTTTATCTTTCAACTTAGCATAATAAATTCACAAGAATACAACGAGATGAATAGAAAATTAGACACACTTTTTATGAGGTTTGAGTTATCTTTATTAGTCACGTTCAAATATTTATTAAAACTTATAAAATATATACATATGTCTTGGTTTCCTTCAAAAATGAAGAAATAGGAATAAAAATTTGAGAATGTAATGAAAAGTGATAATCTGAATAAGGATCATAAAATTATTGGTTATGCGTATTTAGTATACTATTAAACAAAGTTAATAGCTATGTTAATATTTTGTACTAATATTTTGTACTAAATATTAAAATGATAATGATAAATTTTTTTACTCATATTTAGTTATTGTATGATTTATTTTGTAAATAAATAATTTTATGTTATATTTTATAAATAATTAATCAAAAAATTCAATCATTTATAAAATTATTAATTTTAAAATAAATTATAAATAATTTTTATGATAAGAATAAAAATGTTAATAAAACAAAGTTAAGTAATTGTTAAAAAATTAATATAAACTATAATAGTATGCAATTTTGATAATAACATTAACTTAAAAATCAACATCTTAACAATTTCTTGATAATATTATAATAATATCTCTTATCTGTTATTTTTTATATTGAATTTCAGCTTAAGCTTATACTTACATGCTTATAAATAAAAATTTAGGATTATTTAAAAATTTTTCTATTTTTTTGTAATTTTATAATTTATTTATTATCAATAATGATTAAAAAACTCAATCGATTTAGCCGGTTAAATTATAAAAATTTTGAACCGTTTAATTTTTCAATTCAGTTTTTAATTTTTTAATTCGATTTACTTTAATAATTTTTGTTGTTAAAAATCAACCAATTATTAATTAATTAGTTAATTTTTGTACATTAATAAATCCTTATAAACTTAAATAAAACAATTAATGTCTATTTAATAATTTTTTATTAAACCTCAAAATTTTATAGATAAAGACATATCTTTAATTTTTATGATGATTTAATACCGTTTTAAATCTTAAACTTTTTTATGTTGCTGATTTAAGTTTTGTTCTGTTTTTAATTTATTTATTTTATTGCTGTATATCTCTTCCTTTGTTCGCATAGCCTCCTCTTATTCAGTAGACCTTGACTTGGGGTCAACACAAAGAGCAACGGAACTTTATTTTGGATCAGAAAAATATTAAATTTGCTTGAATAGATTAAAAACCTTTTTTTTAACTTTGACTAAAAATTTTATACATATCAACAAAGCTTTTGATGTATGAACTTCAACTTCTCTTTATTTTTATCATAAGTTCATATTTTATTACATTTAATAAAGATTAAATCATATGAATTTATTATTTTATCTATTAATTTAGCATAATAAAATTACAAGAAAGTACAAACTTTTTATGGGATTGAATCATCTTTATTAATCACTTTCAAATATTTTATATTATAAATACAATATAAAATATTTTGAAGTCCAACAAGATCCCAATCTTACAGTTTTTGTTTATGCCTCGTCTGGTCCAATGACTTAATCCAAATGAGCCCTATCTTCAATCCAATTCTTTCCATCTCTATTATTTTGACCATTTTCCATGATGACATTTTTTTTACAACATTACACTTTTTTTACGGGTTACAACTTACAACTCAATCCTAGAGAGGGATGAAAAGAGCCTTTCACTTTGCTTCTCTGTAGTTCCTCTGTTACTTACTCTGATGATGACTATGGGTTCCAATTTCTTAAATGGGTTGCGATTTCTCAATCCTTAACCACATTTGATGTGGTAGGTTAAAAGGGGCAACTTCATACTTGACTTCTAAACTACCTCTCTCAACTCAATCCGGCAATACCTATGACATGTGAATCAATCAAGTTGCTTGGTGTATGGTGTAAAATTATAGTCATTATAATTACTTTTACTAACTATTAAATAAAGCTTATGAATGCAATAAAGTTCATGTTTTGGAAATTGCATGAGGTGTTAAAAGTTTTAAGGTACAATGGAGTGTCTCTAGGAAACCACCGAATGAACAAGACACCTTGTTAGTTATAGTACTTACCTAAAACCTCCCAAAGACTTGAACTTTAATTATTTTGTCTGAAAAAACTATACCCAAAAACATCTCTCTCTCTCTCCAGATTCCCATTACTACCATTTCACAACCTCTGTTTGTCCTAAAGCCAATCTTTGTGTCTGTCTCTGTCTCTCTACAAAATGGGTTCGGGCAATAGCCGAATGGGGATCCGCCCTTCACGGGTCAGAGCCAACCGCAACAACTGCGCCAACCTTTTCTCTTCTCTCGTATGCGGCGGCTCTTCTTCTCAGAACATTTGTCAGGTACCCGATAAGCAATCATGAATACGCACGTGCTTTTTTTTTTCCTCTTATGTTCAGATTTCTTTATCACTTCTTGATCGGTGACTGTGAAATTGGTGTTAACCCGGTACGACTTACAAGGAATCGATTTAATCCGAAGGAAAAGAAAACCCATCTTGCCTCTTTATATTGTTTTGATCATTGTGGATCTAGACCTTCAAAATGTTTTCAGCTTTGGATGAATTAGTGCTGAAGTTTTCACTTTTGGACGGATTGATGCTGATGGTGCGCAAAATTTGTGTTGGTTGCAGAGTGGCTTGATTTTTTTATTGAGATATGATAATTTTTTATGTTGATTAAATGGAAGTCCGCCCTTATGATCTTGTTTTGAGTATATTATGGTTCTTTTCTTGGCAATTTCTTCCGTTGTTCACCGACGTAAATTGTTCTACGTTGACTTATGTCTGGATTTGACATTTGCTTGTTCTTGTACTCGGTTGTCTTTGTTCATCACATCTAACATTATCAAGCAATTCACCTCGTGAAACATTATGATGTCCAAATTTAACATTATGATGTCCAAATTTGACATTTAACACCACTTATTTATGCTTAACTCAATGGCTTACACTTGTATGCTTGTATTTCTATAAAGATTTTTTCTTTCTCCAATGTAAGATGTATTTTAACTGTGGATAGGTTATCGTTCAATCCATACTTGTAACTTCTTTGGTTATATCATTTCAATGCGTCACAGTTGGCTGTTTTAATTAGTTGAATTTATGTTTTTTAGTTACTGGCCAAAGTTGGATTTGTATTATTTAAAACATTGGACTGGATTTATCGCACTAGGCGGAAATGTAAAAGGGTATAATACATTCCATGAGATGGAAATAAGTATAAGTTGTAATGTCATACAGTTACAAATCTACCGGGAATCGTAGTTTACTTAGTTAAGCAGAATATCTGCTGATGCTTCAGTTCGTACACTAATTCATTGGAACTGCATTTGTAAATAGTGTTCATGGTTGTAACTGATCCCTATAACAAAAATATAATTAATTTCGTTTTATCAAACCTGGTATGATATTTGAGAAACACAAATTTTGACCTTTAACATGCACACTTTTCAATATGATCTACTTCCAATTACTAACAGATGTTTTTCCCATGTCTGATGACTGAAAATAGTGAAGAAGCTTTACTATATCTGTAGTCTAAGGCTCTGGAACTATTTACTGAAAAGCTATTTCATGGTCACAAAATATTTAAGAGTTATCTCAAAGTGAAAATTAGAGGCCATTTTTTTTTAATGAAACGGTGGACAACAGAATCAAAACTATTATGACAGGAGGTATGTAGTTCTGCTACATGAGTGAGTCTGAGACGGATCTATTTAAATACTTCTTTTAAACATGTGCTAGTTGCAGTAATTAGCTCTAGCTGCGGATTTGTTGGCTGATTTAGAGTTATGGTGTTTGGTGGTGTCAACCTTGTTCAGGATCCTAAAAATCTGAATTATTTGAATTTTGATAAGCACTTTGTAAAAGAGACTGATGTTTATGCAATATTCTGCAGAGGGAAGATTGTCCAGATGAAACACCTCTGAATCCAGCAAAACATCATGATCCTGTTGTGAATGAAATCATCCACTCTGCAGAGGTATCATCTGTTGTTTCTGAAGAAGGAACAAGATGCACCCCCTTTAATAATGAAACAGGACCTTTTTCTCAAAGTAGCCTTACAGCTAGCGAGAGAATTTTCACTAGAGATGATTTAAGAAGTTTAGAAAGTAGCCAAGGGGAATGCTTGTCTGAAAGTAGGGAGTTAGTTCCTCCATATCAGGTAAGCCAAGATTATAGCCATGATGAATCTTGTAGGAATAGAAATAGAACCGAAGCTAGTACTTCATTTAAGGAACAATCTTCTTCAAATCCTGTTTCTGTAAATGTTTCTTCTAACAATAATGTAGTCAATGGCAATGAAAATTCAGAGAACAAAGTTGTTCCTCAAATCTGTCCCGAGATTGTACATCCAAATGGTTTGTCTTCCCAAGTTGTTGGAGGTTCATATGATGATGCTGTGCCTAACGAAAATCACACGGGAGAAGTGGCAGCTTTCTTGAATCCTGATTCTGATATTGTTCCTCATAGCTTTGATGTTTCAGTCAGTTTACACTCTCTTGAAAATGAAACTGTGCATGAAGTATCACCCTCAGGTTTAGGATATATGGTATCCAGTGAGGACCTGGAGGGTGCAGATGGAAGTGTTCTTCAGGTAGATGTGTTGAGTATATCATCCAATATCTTCTCTAGTGGTAATGGTGATGCAAGCAACCGTGAAACTACAAGAAACAGTCGAAGACTTTTTTGGGATGCATTTGCTGGACGTAGTTCAAGAAGGTTTGCTGATCCATCGACCATTGTTTTCTCAACAGACAACATCAATGACACTGTATCTCGTGATAGATGGCTCCTTGATTTTAGTTCCGATCTTTATGACAACGGGATGGGCAGTGATTCTAGATACTTGGGCGGTAGAGTTCATAACTTCAATGAGCAGAGACAACGCTCTAGATCTGAGGTGATTTTAAGTACCATTTATGATGTTCATCTTTTATGAACACAGCCTACTTGAATTTGTACAACGATGGGAGTTTTGGATTGTGTATTATATTTGACTGCTTTTTGCTTTTATTATAACCAATACTTTGAATGATTTTGAAAATTGGGTTTCGTGGAATGGCAGTGGTATTAAGTATCTTACATGAATTAATTGCCCACAGTCCTCAACTATCTTTTGGTTGCAAGTTCATGGTCATATTTCAGTTTTTGTTTTGAATATAAATGTTACTTTAATTTTTTGAAATAACAATTGTTTTCAAGTGGTAACACAATACAACAAATTTCCAGGGATTATCTTTCGCTTTATAATTCTTAAGAATCATTTTCTGCAAAACTTTTTGCACAGGTCTGGGAAAGACTTCGTAGTGCTCTAGATGATGGTGGTCACCGAATGACTTCGTGTCCAACGGGATTACACCCTGATGGTACATGCTCTTGTGAATCATTCTTGACAACCGAAGAGTCTAGCACCCGTGCTAGTATATCAAGGATAGTGATGGTTGCTGAAGCTCTTTTTGAGGTAGCTTTTCATTATCAATTTGCTTTCCTTTTTGCCTTGGTTGAAGTTTGTACTTATTACACCCGCAAATACTGTTATTTTGTAAAAACCGCAGGTTCTGGATGAAATTCATCGGCAGCCTGTGCCCCTTTCCCTATCTATGATGTCACTACCGGCTCCTGAATCATTGGTCGACTCTTTCCCTCTCAAGAGTCACAAGAAGGCAGACAAAGCAGTTGGTGGAGATGATACTGATCAGTAAGTTTCTTTTCCAAACAATCTTTGCAAGGCAAAGCAGCCTTAGTTTAAATGAAAAATATATGATAGAATGTGATTTACAGATGCTATATTTGCCTTGCGGATTATGACGAAGGCGAGGAAATAAGAGTTCTTCCTTGCCACCATGAGTACCACATGTCTTGCGTTGACAAATGGCTTAAAGAGATACATGGGTATTATTATGATTGCCCTTTGCTTCTTTCTGGCGTTGCTGCCCCCTTGTCCATACCCCTTCCTGTCCTGACACTTCGCTGCCCCCTCTCCTGTGATTTTGCAGGGTATGTCCTCTTTGTCGAGGAGATGTTCGTCAAGGACATAGGGAGACTCCTAATGTCGTCAATCCAGAACGTGTTTTGAGTTGAAAATTTGTATATATACCGTTCTTATATTTTCTATTTTCTTTTCTAAATTACTTCACACACAACTCCGTATGAATTCATAAAAGTTCATTTCCAGCAGAATTCATACATAATTGGAAACGGATACCATTTTCCATCTGTCACTGTAAGCAACTACTTCACATGTAAGCATTTGGAAATACACTTTGTTACGTCTCTAATTATCTCATAAATACATGCAAGAATCATCAAGAGATGTTCATATCTTCGAAGAACAGAGTTCTTCAAGTTCATACATTACCACATTTTCACTGAACATAAGCTACTGTATTCAATGTGCAACTTCCATGTAATCTTGGACTTTCACTGAACATAAGGCGACCGTATTAGGTGAGCAACTTCCATGTACTCTCGGACTTCCAGTTCTAACCATGCAAGGTCCCATGCCCTGATGTCCAAAAGGGGTTCTGGTAAGATGATGTTTTACTGCTTAGATCACAATCATGGAAGAATGGATTTTCGAAGGACTTGTTAACGCCATGGGAGCGATTTGCATATGCATGTTCTTCCTTTGGCATTAGATTCTGATTCCTGGAGGTAGCATAGTCATGACTTGAGGGAGCAAAGAAATTTGGGTGACAATTCTCAGTATCATCATCATCAAATGTTGTCCATCTCATTGAGTTTTTTCTATTTTTCTCTCTGGAAACGTTTCGCATCTCCTCCATTTCACCCACATGGTCCTTGAATTCTTTCTTCACAACATCCAGTACAACATCACTATATCGCTCACACCATGACCTTGTAAACAGGGTAACAATTAGTAGTGTTGTTTGTTTGTTTGAACTAGATCATATACTTAAGTAACATTACTAAAGTTTACTAGCATCTTTAAGAAAGGAAGGAAAATGAATGCTATTGCAGCCTTACTTGGGAAAGAACTTTTGCAGATCAGCCTTGTCAACAGGAAGCTTGGTGGATATTGCTTCGATTTGGTCGTCGCTGTCGAACAATAAGGTTATGATTCAAGAGAAGAAGTAGATAAACTTGTGATTGCAGTTTAAAGTTTTTGAGTGTTCAATGGTAAATGCTTACGAGAACTTAAAATTTTGATTTGAGGTGCCGAGTTCTGTTTGAATTCTTAACAGCTCCTTCTTTATCTTATTCCCCACTACCTGAGTTGCAGTGTGCATAGAGAGTTACGCCAAGAAACTAGAGCTAAGGTTAAAGTTGAAAACAAAAGCTTCAAGAATGGACCTTGTCAATGAAAAAATCAGAAGGGGAACCATTTGAGTGCAGCTTCTTCTTGATCTGTTTAGTGCTTGGTCCCTCGCCAATGGGGCTATTGACAAGGTGGCATGATCCTGCTGTATATGCTTCACAGTCTGATCTCTCGATATTTAGGGGCAAAGGTGCAGTTTCATCTTCAGATTCATTTCTCTTCCACTTCTTAAATCCATCAAAACCCCACTGTTTTTTGGCCGATTTTGATGCTTTCTCCCGAGAATCAATTCCATTGTTTCCACCTCCATCACATGCCTCTCTCTGTTCCCTTAAGAACAAAGTCCTGAAAGGTTTCCTCATTGTCTTATCAGTGCTTCCACTTTCCTTTCTGCTCTCAACTGGTATTACACTTTCAAGCATAAGAATCGACTTGGTTTCACTTTCATTATCCTTCAACTGGCCTTCCCAATGTGCATTTTCTTGTTCACCATCAACAAAACCAAAGGAGTTGACTTTGGCTTCAATGTCAAATATGCTCTTTTCTTCTCTGCATTTCACTTGTTTGTGAGATGACATAAACCCAAAAACTGATGCTGCTCCTTTGATTTGCTTCATAGCTGAGCTCGACTTTGATTTGTTCGTGTGTTGCAGAGTTTCTTCCTTGGCATTCAAGCATTTATCATCTTTTAAATCGATTACTGACCAAACTTCGTCTGTCTTCTCTTTGGGATCCTTTTGGCCAGCCACTACAACATCTCTAGCCTCAATTTCTGCTCCTTGAACTGCTAGTCTTTGTAGCAAAGGCCTCTTTGAAGAATGATACTCGTCTTCTGATATGCATTGTGCATAAAGCAGCTCCTACAGTAATGAGGCCAACAAATTGGTATATTACAAATATCAGATCCATATAAGTCTAAAGATCAGAACTTTTTAACTCAAAAGTTGATTTCTGAGATTACACTACGAATGAAACTCAACCATGTCGATCGAAGAAACTAGTGAAAAAGTAGCTATTTTACAACGTAGATACAACATTTGTCAAAAACTAACCTGCAAGAAAACCAGCTTATCCCTTAAGATGGCCGCTTGTTCATGTTCAGGTGGAGAAGCGATAAGGGTCTCAAGCAAATGCGTCCGAAAAGCAGCAACCTCATTTTCAGCTAAGATCCCTTCTCTATGAAGTCCCATCAAGTTAAGGATCTGATGGAAGGAGTCTTGCTGCCACTTCAAGTTATCAGATTGCAGCTTTGCAAGCCTGTGCTCAGCAGCCGGCAACCGCTTTTTCTTCAAGGAAAATGGGAGAATCGTCTTGCAAAGAGAGGTGATTGAGTCATGGAGTGTGGAATAGTAAGTTGGTGTGTATGAGTAGACCATTTTTGATGCTCTCTTCTTCTTGCTGTCTGAACCAGTTATTGGAGTGACCAAGCTTCTAGGCGATTCTTCCGAGTTGCCAGACCTTAATGATATGGAGATTCTGTGAGATTTTTTTGAACGATTCCCTTTTTTGCTCCTCTTTCTTTTCCTAGGTTGGTCTGTGACATTTTTATGTGAATCTATATATGGTTTCTTAAAACAGAGCTTGCCTGGGTTCACCAAGATTTTGAATTACAGGTGCTTAAACGGTCACTTCTAGTACTAGCCGTTGGGACAGCGATGGTGGTGTTATTAAAGTAGCCTATAAATCAATGATTTGGTGAACGTTGTCGTTTCCCGATCACATGTAGTGCACGCTAACATTTTTCTATGCTTGTAAACGAGACAAAATAAAAATATGGATTTTAGAAGCGTTGATCCATTCCTTCCAAGCTGTTTTTATATTAGACATGTTGTTGAAGTAGTTTTTTTTAGTTTTTTTAAATCAGAATTTATAAATTATAAATGCGCAATAGTTCACAAAATTAAGGATAACAACAAATTAAATTAAAAATTGCTTTAAAAATTGCTTTAAACTCTTAAATTTTAATTTAATATATGAATTTCGAACTAACATTACTAAAAATTTTCATAATTAGTTAGTTTAAAAATTTTGAAATTTAATTAAACCTTAACACTTAAATTCAAATCTAATGTTAATTAAATCAATTTAATTTAATTTATTGATTTTCAATTGAATTAAACCTAATTTTTTATCACATCAAGAATTAGTTGCAAGTAATAATTTTTAGTCAATTTGGGCAGAATCAACTTTTAATTATAAATTATCAATTTGTTAATAACTATATGTTGCAGCTCAAAGGTTAGTTTCCCGTTTAGAAGTATATTTAGTTGTTTGTTCCTCAAAGGATATTTAGTTGTTTGTTGCTTTTTCCTTTAAATTTAGACAATTAGCTACAAAATGAGAGTGAGAATATGATGTGATGGAAAATTGATTTTCTTATTTAGTTTACTAAGAGCCATCACTATTTATATATACACAACCTCTCAAAACGTCAGATTCACGAATGTCCAGTTCCCAACTAAATGTTGAAATGATATTACGCTTCAGCCTTAATTTCTTGGAGCCCATTAGAAACTTGATTATTTATTAATGGAACGTGAGTGCAATAATAAAACTAAAAAATTTAAGATATAATTAAAATATTGAAATAAACCATAATTTTTAAAAAAGATTAAATAAAAGATGGTTTTTAGTAAATTATAACAAATAATTGGGTGTCTTTATCTTACTGTATTTTAGATACTAATGGAATACCATGTGGCTTTGGCTCACTAACATATGGAACAGATGATTGCCTTGTGAAATCAAAGCTAATTTGATGATTTTGATAGTTGAATGAGGGAAAAATTTCAGGTGGCCCACTTTTTGGACAAGTGTATTGCATTATTTAGTGATGTCGGAGCTAAAAGACAGATTCAATGTGACGGTGGGGCAAAGCAACGTTGATAGAGAGTGACATCCAGAGCGATGAGAGTCACTTGGCTTTGCTAAAATTTCAGAAGTTAGCATCAACAAGGGTCACTCCTGTCTGCTACCTTTCGTTAAGGACATGAAGACGCAATAGGTCACCTGGTTGGGTTCCCATTGTCTTCAACTGTTTTTGCAATATCTAAGTTTTTTAAGGCGTGGTTCAATTGTTAGAATGTTGTCTCTTTTATGGCTTATGATCAGTTTAAAGATTTTATGTTGGAGTCAGAATTCAGATTCGTTTGCCCTCTTAATGACTCAAGAGGATTGTAGAAAGAAATAGAAATCCGTTAAATTCGTAAATATTAGTTTAGTTGAATATTTTTATTTAAATTATTAATTTATTCTAAATATCTAATTTATAAATAATTTTACTAAAAAAACAGATACATATACTCATATATATATATATATAATCTATATTTAAGATGGTTGAAGAATAATTTATAAGAATTTTAGCATTAAATTGTTAAGTTTTAATTTCATAAACTCTTTTAAATATTATATTTAAATAATTAATTCAATTTAGGTCATAATTATTGGTCATAAAATAATAAGTTCCATACTTTCGGGAATTTGGGGTTCCATTAAATATTATCTCCACGTAAATATTTGGATAAAATTAAGTAGCGTAGGGTTGAAACTTAGAACAATCTAATAGGAACAAAGTGCTCCAATTTTCCATAACTGTGGGCTTCTGCATGGAAGTTAGATAGGAAATGTCAGTTGGGTATAGTTTGTGAGTTGGAGCACGTTACTTTTGTTAAGAGTATCTCATCTCTGTGTCGCTTAATTTAATCTATATATTTGTGTGAATCCTAAACAAATATACCGGTGAAATTTAATAAAACAGGTGAGAATTGACTAATCAGAAAGTAGAGTTTGATCATGAAATAATAACTTATTTCGTGTACTAATACATAAGCATTTCATATGTCCTTGAGGTCACGTTGTAATCCTATTGCGTCCCAACAACACGTAACACAAAGTTTCTCATTCCTCCTCGGTATCTTGCAAATTCTGTCTGTCATTTCTCATGACTTGAAAACTATACTAAAATTTGTGAATGTTAGGAATAAGATTTTATATTTAGCCTGAATTGTTATTCGGTAATAAGACACGAGGTTTCTAACAGCAACAGGATCATCTCACAGTATGTACAAAGACAAAAGGAAAAAGATAACAATACTGCTAAGAGAGCTCAACGTGTATTTCCATTCTACAGCAGGGACAATGAGAGTTGGTCTCAAGCCATGGGACCAAACACATGGTATGGAACCTATGAGCACAAGGTAAGTGCATCAGTTGGTCTCCAGGTTTGAACCATTCAAGACAGACTATGCATTCATCTTGGTCACTAGCTCTCCAGCTAAATTTGGTCCAACTGAACCTCTTGTATCTACTACTCCTCGTACTAAACACTTGTGTCTGAAACTCCCCTTGTGCCACTGGTCTCCCAGAACTACCATCCCTGACATGTGGTTGTGGATAACCAAACAACATCAAGACAATGAACACACCCAACATGGGAAATACGAAAGTTTGTAGCTGCAACTGCAGTTAGGTACCTTCTTGTAGCTGATTTGGTTTGATTTCTCAGCCTTTCGTCTAATCTTTCCTTGGCTTTTCTCGCTCTTTCTCCTAGTTTCTCTTCTTCAGATGCATGGTTCAGTACTCCTCTTCTCTGTTACAGTTCCATAAAAAGTAAATGTTATCAGATACAAAAGAAGATAAGTGGGGTTGGAATTTATAGATCCAGAAACAATCATCCTAGTGACAAAGGATTCAGAGAAGGAAGGATTGGAGAGAAGGGACTTTACCAGAGAGGGGATCGAGCAAAGATGAGAACTTTTATGGTTACCGGCATACAAGCAAAAGGACGACCGCCTTGAACAGCCGTGAGTGGACACGCTAGGCATGTCTCCGCTCTGATGGAATCGTCTCCTCCGAGCGGTTTCCACACCAGGTAACATTCCAGCCATTGATATTGACGACAAAGAACAGCTACCGGAACAGACAAAAGCTTCAAACAATCGAAAGCAGCCTATTCTTCTCGATGTTTCAATATGAATCAAAGAAATGGAAAATAACTAGAATTCGTTTCCTATATAAGAAGAAGAAGAAGATAGGATCTTTTGTATCTTAATAAATGTAAAAATTATTGAAACCCATGTCCAAAACAGGGATAGGCAAAGAGAAAAGCTTGGCTAGAAAGGTTTAATAGACAAAAGGGGTCCCTGGAATTGAAAGATAATGTCTTCACTGTGTCTCTCTCAAAAGCAAATATTTTTAATCGCTGTAAATTTTCTTCTCGAATAAAACTATGGCTACAGATAAAAACAGGACTTGGGTTTACAAAAACCAAGTGCCCAAGTGGAAAATGTTGCAAGTCAATAACAGGAAGAAGGTGGAAGGGCAGTTTCCTGGAACGTGGAATGCACCGGACAAAACCAAGACCAACAAAAAGCTTCCTTGACCAGAAAACCTGAATAACAGAGTATATGGTTGTTTCTATGAAATCATTTTTCATTAAGTCATTTTAAGTAAGTAAGCTTTTCTTTTAACTGAATGTTCTGCAACTAACGAAAGAGAGAATTCAGCCGACACACAGACCAAAACCTGCGAATTCTAGTAGACGATTCTCTTGAACGCAAAGGTCGTGACGAACCAAATTAATCTTATTTCTATCTTCTTTATCTTAGAAACGGATAGTTATCCAATAAGCTTTCTTGGCTCTTTGAGAAATCATGCCAAAAGAAGAAGTCTTTTTTTTTTAACATAAGAAGTTAACCAGGAAAAGCAAAAACATTGCAGGCTTCAAATTCTTGATCGAAATACACAGATTTTGTCGGACTACAACACTTTTGTTTTTCTCAAAAATCAGGGGATTGTCTCCTTAACCCTCCACCAATAACTCCAAGCCTTCAATCGATGCTTCTGAGGTAATCTATATATTACAGGTTAGTACTAGAACTGAGAGATATACCGATTATGCCTTTGTGAATAATGGAGTTCGTGTGAATTATCCTCCTCGGAAATTTCAAACCTGGAGAAATAGCTACAAGCCTACGATGATACATTAAGCATATCCTTTTAAAGGGAAGATTACAAAGTATGGAACACACAAGTAGGTCCTTGAAGAAATCGGGGCACTGTACCACAGTAGCAGTTCAAAGACTCGACTTGCTAAAAAGAGTTGTTTTGAACTAATATTTTAACTTCGTGAACTATGTTATTCTCGAAGTACCAAGTGGTATGAATCTTTTAAGAATTTTGACGATCGTGCACTTGTAAAATTTTGTACGACAAACCGTTACAATGTACAGTCCCAATTGACTTAACTCGACCCCCTGCCTCTGGAAATCCCACAAGTTATTCACAATTACTTCTTAATAAATATTGCATTAACTAGGCAAAACTAATACAAAATTATAATGAGTTGAAGGCAAATACTCTCCATACAAATAAAATAAAATAATTAACGATTTATTATTATTCATAATTACTCTACTGACTCAATTCTAGTGTGAAGAGAATAGATATCCTCTCTAAGATATTAAGAGGTGAGTAAGTTCAATTATCATATATACCAAAATCATGTTAATTACTTTTTTATTCCTTATTTGAATTTTGATATGTGAATAAACACTGGACTTGTTCCTCCGAATCTGAATACAAAGTTTGGAAAATTCATTCCTCTCAACTGTTTGTCATAATATTATTTGAAAAGGGTCCCTAAAATCATAAACTTCTTTGACTAATTGGCTTGCAGCTATGAAGAGGCTGAAAAGTAAAGACAAAAATGTGGGATCTAAAAACAGTTTTATGAACTATGTTGTTGTGAGCTACCTTTACTTTTAAGTGTGATTATTTAGCTTCCATTTGAGTCAATATTTAGCACAATCTTAGTATTTACTGTCATGAGTCATATTGGAACAAAGATTGACCGTAAATTCACATCAATAAGGAAAGATAGAATTTGGTTAAGCCTCAACTTCAAAAACCAGAGAGTTTTCAACAATATTAACAACACAAATAAGCATGTCTTAGCTCACAAGTTATATTATTAGGTACGAGAAATATTAGTAATTAGCTTGTCATTTACAAGAACAACTGAGCTCTTTTTATAGAAAACAATGAAATCTTTGAAATTAAATATTTTCGCAGAAATTTTGTAAAAGATTTGTTTTTATTATTGCTTAATCCAACTTTCAAAAGATTTATTGATGTCTTTTATGGCTTAATAAATGAATTCTCTTATCTTTTAAAAAAAATATTTAGAGGATCTATAATTCTATTCCCTATCTAAAGATATTTTTAAAAAAATCACTCATCATTGTTCTTCCACCTAAACAAATATTATAAGATAGGATATATTACACAGATTGGTATAACAATCTAGCCATGTGTGAGGCAATAAAATCATGCGGATCTTGTAACTTTACACTTCTCTATAGTCCACTGGAGGACGAATTGCTAAAGCAATAATGGAGGATTAGTTTATACTCTTTCACGTATCAGTAGGCACAAAGTGACCAAAATTATTGTTTCACGTATCAGTAGGCACAAAGTGACCAAAATTATTGTCCCAGCTCTCATGCTTTTTGTATTTCTTTTTACAGTTGGTCCAATGTGTATACATGCCCATTCACTACAACAAAGTAGGGAAAAGCCTACGGTTCTTTTTGCTACCAAAAGGTTAACTTTTAGTCACAGTTTGAAAAATAGTCGTTAAAAGGTTTACTTTTAGTGATAATTTTTAAAATCATCACTAAATATTGACGTTTAACTACGATATCAAAAAAATAGTTACTAAAAATTAATCTTTTGACAACAATTTTAAAAAGGTCACTAAACGTCAAGCAAAGAAACGAATGTAGTAACAAATTTGAAGAAATGTCACCAAATATTTAGCCTTTGGCAATGATTTCTAGAATTGTCATTGAATGAAAATTAAAACGATCAATTAGGGGCAATAAACGTTAGCGACGATGTATTGAAAACGTAGCGAATTCCAATGTTTATAAACGAAAATGACGATTTATTATTTATGAAACCTAATATTTGTCTCCTAGCGTCCTCCTCTCTCACACCTTTGAAGCCTCGTCCATTGTCCTCCTCTTTTCCCTTTCCAGCCTCCTCGTCCGTAGTCCTCCTCTCTTCCGTTTCCAACCTCCTCCACCATCTTGTTCTCTCGCGTTTCTAGCATCCTCCACCGTCCTCCTCTCTCACTTTTCGAGCTTCCTCTAGCGTCCTCCTTCCATTTCAGCTCCTCCTTATGTTTCCAATCTCCTCGTCGTGTTCCAGTCGTCATGTTCCAGCCTCATCCTTTGTGTTGCAACCTCTCACCAATACATCATCTTCGTTGCAATTTCAGGTACCCATTTACTGTATAGTTTAGGTAATTTAATGAAAATGATTCATTTTCACTCAGTCCTTTCATTTATTCTCTCTGTTAATTTAGTGGGTTCTTTTTCAATTCCTTCCCCAGGTATTGACAACTAATTAGTTATTTGGATAGAAAGAAAGATGGTGACTATTGATTCAAAATTCGTTTTTTTTTATACCCACTTTTAGTTTTTCACTAATTGTTTATATATTATCATTTTAGTGCCTAGATGACCTTACTCTTTTCTATTTTGTCTGGGTCATATGGAATAAGAAATTGAGGTTCTCATTTTCAGGAACTGAGTTAAACAAGAAAGAAGATCTATTTACAACTACAATTTGGGTTGTCTTTTCATTGTGCAAGAAAATATACTCAGTTAAGGAATTGTGCAAGAAAGAAGATCTACTTTGTTGGGACCGAAACCCAACTATTTAAACTTAACACCTTCACAGCGAAACCATATCGGAAGTCATAAAGCGGAAGCAAACAAAACGAAACGAAAGGGAAAGAACAGATCAAAATCGAAAAGTGGGCCAAAACAAAGTCGAAACACAAATTGAATCGGAAAATCAAATCGGGAATTCGAATTGGAAATTCGAATCGGCATCAAAGACGAAAACATATCAGAATCGAAAACGAATGCGAATCAAATCAAAACAAAGTGAAAAGAATCAAAAACGAATCGGGTGAAAGCACACAAACGATTCGATCGAATTGAATCAAATTTCCGACATTCGAAACTGAAAACTTAAGAAACAGTAGCGTTGGAAACCTAGATTAAGACATATCCGAAATCCGGTACAAATTTTTTTTTCTTTTTCTTTTTCTTTCTTTGTCATTCCTTTCATTTTATTCAAATCAATACAATTTTCCCCTTATTGAGAATTCATTCTCAAACAAAACTTAACTTATTTGATTCTTCATAAACAAATCATAACTATCAAGCTACTCAAAAAAGAATCTTATTCTTACTTATGCTTTCTTTAACCATAAAATTTTG
>JANITW010000007.1:60667208-60691061 GCA_027564335.1 Erythroxylum williamsii | reverse complement strand
AATACATATGTTCATTAAAAAAATGAAACCAGAACAAAACGACGAGCCCTCGTTTTCGTGAGGCCCAAAAGAAAAACAAAAAATCACTCATCAGCATTCAGCGGCTCAATATGAAATTCCCAAAAAAGAAAAAGAAGAATTTCTAAAATCTAAAGGGAGAAAAAAAAAGGAGCAGACCCAGTGACCCACCCAGACCAGACCTAGTAAAATCCAAATCTTTGAAAGCAGAACTGAAGAAAATATTTAATATTGAAAATAAAGATTCACTAGAAGCCCTGAATCAAAGGCTAAGGCTTTCTTTCCGAATAGTACTCACCGACTCGGTCCTTCTTCTGTCTCTTGTTTGTCGCGAGCTTTCACCGTTTAAATCTGGTATATATCCCTCTCTATCTGTAACTCTGTTTTCTCACCTAATAAAGTTTGCACCTTTTTGTTCTTTTTCCTGCATAATCTGAAAAGGGTTTATCTTTGATCTTAAACTAAGTTGATGTATGAAACAGGACTCTAGTTTTGTCTCTGTGGATTGATTTCAGCTCCGAATCTGTATTCTCTTATGGCATTTGATCAAAACTCAGTACCAAAAGACCCGAGGCCATTGAATGTTGCGCTTAGAGGCTTGGCTGAAGAGCAGCGCATTGAGGCGGCTACAAACACTAGTGCTGCTACTACTGTTAGCAATACGGCGACTCCGCAAAGCCCAGAATTTTTTATTAACCCAGAAGGATCAATACCTGTTTTTTACCCGGCACCTGTTTCGGATGCGGGTTTTGTGGGTTTTGGGTATGGGAATCTTGCTCCAGGGGTTGCTCGCTGGGGCTCAGTCTTGCCGGTCCCGGCTGGGAATGTAAATGTTGGGGTGAATCCCCGAGCTGTTGGATTTGGTTATAGTGCTAATATTGGGCATAGGGTTGTGGGTAATGCTGTTGATCTTTCCAGCAAAATCAGTGATATGACTGCCGGGCTTGCTTCTAACTCCAATATGGCTAACCGGGTCAATGCTAATGGAAGCAATGAGTTGAAAAGTTCGGGCTTTGATTCTAGCTCAAGTTTGGGAAATCGTGGCAGTGGAAGTGGTGCTGATCATGGAAGTGAAGATGGAGGCGATGATTCAGTGTCGGGGAAGAAAGTTAAGTTTCTGTGTAGTTTTGGTGGGAAGATTTTGCCTAGACCGAGCGATGGTGCATTGAGATATGTTGGTGGGCAAACAAGGATTATAAGTGTGAGGAGAGATTTGAGCTTTCATGAGCTAATGCAAAAGATGATTGAGACTTATGGGCAGCCTGTGGTTATTAAGTACCAGCTACCAGATGAGGATCTTGATTCATTGGTATCAGTTTCATGTGCTGATGATCTTGACAATATGATGGATGAGTATGAAAAGTTGGCTGAGAAGTCTTCGGATGGTTCTGCTAAGCTAAGGGTGTTTTTGTTTTCACCTACAGACCTTGATATCTCTGGCATGCTGCAATTGGATTTACATGATAATGGGCAGCGATATGTTGATGCAGTAAATGGGATTTTGGATACTGGAGGTGGTAGTGGTGGGGGTATTGCAAGGAAGGAGAGTATTGCAAGTGCAACCTCAACCCAGAATTCTGATTTCAGTGGCACTGAGGCAATTGATAGCTCAGTTGCTGGCGGCCTAGGGGATGTGAATGGACCACCTTCAACCAGTTTATTATCTCCTAGAGGGAATTCTGGTACTTCTCATGACAGTAGTACAAAGTTAGCACCAGCTGATCCTGGCCCTGCAGTTTATGCAGATGCTTCTGCAGTTTCCCTGGGCATTCCAGTTGTTAAGTCTTGCCCTCACCAAATTTTGCCTTCTCAGCCAGAGGTTGAACTGGAAAGATCTGCTCCTGTTTCTTTACCACAGCAACAGATGGGATATGATAACCATCAACTTGGAATGACGATTCCGGCACCTGCACCTCACTTACCAGCTTATACTAATCATCATCTCCCCCCTCATATGGGATTTCCCAATGCTCATCTGTTGGGTAATACTGCGTCTATTTACAACCAACAGCAGCTTTGTACTAGTAATACTGGCTTAACTCCCTGTCAAGTTGTTCCTGCAGCACATGTGGCAGTTACTCCTTTGTCTTCTCATGTTGCTATGAGGCCAAATTTGGTTCAGCCGCTTATGCAACCCCCAGCAACTCGGTTGGAGCATTTTATTCAGCTTCCTATAGACCCTAGCTACAAAATGTACCAGGCTGTAAATCCACCAGCAACTGCTGGAGGTGCCTATGGCTGGCGGCCTGTTCCACAACCAGAGCATGTTCCCTTATCTGATGCTTCAGTGCCTCATCAACAGGTAATTTTCCATGAGAAACCTGCAAGATTAGAGGACTGTTATTTGTGTCAGAAAGCATTGCCTCATGCACATTCGGATCCTTTGGTACAGGATCAAAGAGAAAGCTCTGTGAGCCCTTTATCCGAATCACAGCCAGTTCATTACAGTCTTCTTCCAGAAGACACTATGAAAGGTCGGCCTAGGGTTGTGACATCTGGAGCCCTGGGGGACATTGAGCATGGCTCTGGGCCTCAAATCACAAGTGGTGCTCATGTGGATCATCAAATTCAACTGCCCCGATATGAGACAAATTTCTTATCAGATGTATTTCCAGGAAATGAAAGATCTACAGTCCAGAAAGTGGAAAATTATAATCACCCTAATATTTCAGTTCCCAGTGACATTATGACTTTACCTGCTGATGCACAGACTCCTTATGGTATGTTCACAAGCACTATTCCTCATTCTCAACAAGATGACTTGAGGCAGCAACTTCCAGTCCCCACCCAGTATCACATAAAACAAGAGGCCTCATTGAACCAAAATATTAACTGCAATATCCCTAACTCTGCTGGTCAACCTGTTCAAGCCTCTGAGCTCCTTTTCCATGAATCTCCTGTACAATACACCGACAATCTCCCTCCCCTTGCTTCCAAAGATGATGAACAGCTGAAATCAATTGATAGAATGATGGAAAGTCTCCGAGTGTATCCATCTGAGGTTAATCCGATTGACCAGATTCAGTCAACAGTTGGAAAGAAGGATATCTTAGATCATGTAACCCAGCAGATAGCAGGAAGAGAAGTGCTTCTTGATAGTGCTTTTAACAGGCATCAAGTGGCTCTGGATCCAAATCATGTGAAGCAAACTGAAGTGCTTCCTTCTTCGACAGAAGCTTCTTATTTACTCAGTTCTCATCCATTGCCACAAAGTGAAGTCACTAATCCTCCTAATCTGGGTAATCCAGGATTGTATCTCCAGTCAAAGATTGGAGTTCTGGATCCCATAAACCCTGCATTATCTGCTGCAGAGCCAGCCTATGTTGTTGATAGAACTGGACATTCTGGATCGAAAAATGATACCTCACTTATGCAGCCAAAGATTGTCCCCAACAACATGGAAGCAGTAGGTGCAAATAACGCATCATCTTTATTGCCACTATGTGGTGCCAAAGATGTTCAAGATTCCTCAAACTCACTTTTCAGCAACCAGGATCCCTGGAATTGTAGGCACGATACTAACTATCCTCCTCCTAGACCTAGTAAAGTCTCCACAAGAAAAGATGCCTTTGGTAATAGGGATCCTTTCAACATCAACCATTTGGGCAATACTGGAGAATTTATTGCAGACATAGCAGGCTGTGAAGTTTCCCAGCCATTTAGCTATTCAAGTAATGATTTGGGATTGGAACATACTCAATCTTCTAAAGGTCTTAAACTTTGATTTGATTTTCTTTGTAATTGGAATTTGTGGTTTATGTCAATGCAAAACTGAGTGAGTTCTTTATTTCTTTTTTCTCTGGTAAAGGTTCAGCAGATGAACAAATCAAGCAAGAACTTCGGATTGTAGCTGAGGGTGTAGCTGATTCTGTTTTCCAGTCCATTCCTCCTAGTTCTGACTCCACTGGGAATCAAATTAATGAGTCTCTTTGTGAAGTAGATCAAAGGAAAGACATTTCAAACAAAGAAGTAGAAATGCAGCATAAAGCTAGACTTGAGGTGTCTGACATATATCTTTCATTGATTTGGTGTTTCTTTCTAAATTGCCTTAATTGTTTATATGTTCAAATTGTTGCATTTTTTGCATTTACTTTTATCATTCAGGAAATCAAGGTCAAACTGCCTGAGAAGTTGAATTTAGGATTACCGGTTTCACAAGGCGTTGGTCGTTTGCAGGTTTGAAAAATTGCCATCTTTTTTGGGTCTGTGTTTATCAAATATCAGCTTCGAACTTCAAACATTCTTTTTGTTGATTGCAGATCATAAAGAATAGTGACCTTGAAGAATTACGAGAATTGGGTTCTGGCACCTTTGGAACTGTTTATCATGGAAAATGGAGAGGTACTGATGTCGCCATTAAGAGAATCAATGACAGATGCTTTACAGGGAAGCCTTCTGAACAAGAACGCATGGTTTGTGGTCTTTTTCACCCCTCCTTTTTTCCTTATTCCAATTATTCGAACTCAAATTTTCAATATTTCCTGTCTCATGACTTCTTATGGTGCATAATTGATTCAGGTAGATGATTTCTGGAATGAAGCTATTAAACTTGCTGACTTACACCACCCAAATGTGGTAGCCTTTTATGGTGTTGTGCTCGATGGCCCTGGAGGTTCTGTGGCAACAGTGACAGAATTCATGGTTAATGGTTCACTAAGAACGGCTTTACAGAAGAATGAAAGGTTTGCATTCTCATTGAGGATTTATTTTTCCTTCTCCATCCAATTCTCCACACCATTCCTCAATGGATCAAAAAGTTGATGAACTCACTTCTTATTTTCAGGAGCCTTGACAAACGTAAGCGCCTTTTGATTGCTATGGATGTTGCTTTTGGGATGGAATACCTGCATGGAAAGAATATAGTGCATTTTGATTTGAAGAGTGATAATTTACTTGTCAATCTTCGGGATCCTCACCGTCCAATATGTAAGGTTAGTCACTGGAACTCAAGAAGTGTCCGTTTGACAAACCTGAATTTCTAACGGTTCCTTTATTTAGAAAGTCAAGTTCTCCTTGTGCCAAATTGTTCTTTAATATATTAGAAAACTGCTCTGAGAATAAGACGAATCAAGCAAAATCACCAAAACTTCGTTTAATTCCATTTGTATGAATGGAAACAATGAAAGGATGAAAAGATGGAGGCTTGGGGTTGCAGAGAGCCATTTTAGTATGTGAAGGTCCTCTCTGGAGTGTTTTCCTTTCCTAATTTCCTTCTTTTATTGGAAAATACTGTTTTTGTCTTACTCTTCTAGGAGACAGTTGAACATCTAAATTTAACTCTTTACCAATAGCTTCAATACTTACGGAGTTGATAAATGGTGCAGTTCTTTGTATCTTATTGGATTCTTTTAAGTTTCAGGTGAATCCAAGTGAGCTAAAAAGTAGTGAATACTACCCTTTTAACATTTTCGCTTAATCCTTATTCCAATCTTGAATAAGAAGGTTAGGTAACACTATGGATACAGTATTGAAATTGCCTGATCTAGTGTTTTAACTTAAAACGTGTTGATGCATGCAAAGTTCAACAATAGAGGCATCTTGCTGACAAGTGCCTGAAAGTGCCAATCTTTGTTGGTTGCAATGGTTGCACTTTTAATTTAAGATCATAAATTTAATTTCTTTTTCAAATGCACCGTTTTTAATTGCCGCATTGTCTTCCTGGTGATTTAATGTATTTTGGTTCTAACTTCTGCTTTTTCACCAGGTTGGTGATTTAGGCTTATCTAAGGTAAAATGTCAAACACTTATCTCAGGTGGAGTGCGTGGGACACTTCCATGGATGGCACCAGAGCTTCTGAATGGCAGCAGTAGTCTTGTGTCTGAGAAGGTATGTGCTTTCAATTGTCTTCTACTTTGCTCTTGTCAAAATTTTTCTCCCCTCAGGTTTTTCTTCATTTTCTGTTATTTCTGTGATTTAAGATTGAACATTCCTCTTTGTTATAGTCTGTCTTCATTTGATTTAGGTTGATGTATTCTCGTTTGGTATCGTGCTGTGGGAACTTTTAACTGGGGAAGAGCCTTATGCAGATTTACACTATGGGGCAATTATAGGTAACTTTTAAGCTGTACCAAACATCATGTAGCATTAGAGTATTATGATCTTCTAACTACATTTATCGTTGCCTACTACACATTCAGGTGGTATTGTAAGCAATACGTTGCGGCCGCCAGTCCCTGAATCTTGTGACCCTGATTGGAGATCGTTGATGGAGAGATGCTGGGCAGCAGAACCATCAGAGAGACCGAGCTTCACAGAAATTGTGAGTGAGTTACGTGCAATGGCTGCTAAGATTCCACCTAAGGGACAAAACACAGCACAGCAAGCTCATGCAGCAGCACAGTCCCAGGCTCAAAAATGATTCAGGATCAGGTATCTGGCATTGCCCACCAGCATGTTCAGCTTCTATGTGATGTATAAAGAAACATAGTATTGATGTTTTGTTGAAAAGTTGCATACTAGGTGTAGTACAGAAGGCCTGATTTCTTCGTTTCTTGTTTCCAATATGTTCTGGAATGTGCAGTATAGCTTCTCTAAACTTGTTTATTGGTTTGGTACCGCCGCGGATTTCAAGTTGTTGTGCCTTTGTTTTGAACATTTGATGTTATTGAGTTTTACCATACCATTTTTTCAACGCATCTAAATCTTCCATCAACTTGGTACTTATATTTTCGTCATCATGATTCGGCTAGTAGTAATTGGTTAAATTGATGGATTTGCTCCATTCCTTCAAATGATTCGAGGATTGTACCTTCAATGAGGATTGGCATGATAGCTTTTGCTTGGAACATGAACCAAAAATAATCTTAACAGCATTTCATCTCGATTTTCAACTGTTATTAAATCACGTGTTTTATGTATATTTTTTGAAAAGTTGGCTTAACTCGGTTTTAGTAAGAGTTTATAGCAACCACTATTTTGTGGCGTTATAATCAAAATTCCCTTAAGGTTGGATAACTAGGGATCCCAATTTCTATTCAACAGTTATTATTTCTTAATTAGGTTGGTTTTAAGTTATTATGAGTCCGCATGGACTAGTTTTCATGCAAATGGAAAGCGTTTCAACAGCGTGTGGGTGTAGCCAACTCTTGGAAGGCAACGCGTCTCGAAGTGGAAATGGGGCCGGCTTTATAAAAAAAAATCAAATTCGGACAGCTTTCAAGGAAACTAGGAACACAATTTCAGTTCATCATTGAAATTGTCAAGTTTTATGTTTTAACTGAAGTGTTCCATTGCAGTTTCATCTTCCATTATAGTAAAGATCGATCTTTTCGAGCACCAAACCTTATAAACGCAAGTCTCTTACACGTTCCTGTAACATCCTGGAATTTCCTTCCTTACTTCCTACTCAGCTTACATTTTCTGTTGGTTCTCCGCGTTAAAGATTCAATCTTTCTTCCCAGTTTGTGTCTATCCTCCCTCCCATTTCCTGTCAACTTCCTTTGTGTGGATTTCCAATATTAATAGTCCTCTGTTTCATTATAATCTCAACTCTTAAATAAACTCGAAGAGAAAAGGTTATCATGAAGCCAACCAAATCGCCGACAACTATGGAGCATGAACAAAAAGGTGATGATCACTTCGCTAGCTATGAAGAAGACTCCGTTTCAGCTGATATGTGCAATTGTTTTGGACTCTTCTTTAGATCATCCCACCAAGACAACATCGAACACAAACATCTACTGAACCAGACAGGAGAGCACAGAGAAACATGGGTGGTCAAGAAGCTAAAGAAACTGAAGGAAACTTCAGAGATATTGGCAGGACCGAAGTGGAAGACCTTCATTAGAAAGTTCAGTGCATACGGCAAGAACAGGAAACAAAAGAACCAGTTTCAATATGACCCTGAAAGCTATGCTTTGAACTTTGATTCAGGTGCTGAGAGTGATGAAGATTGTTCAATTCGTAGTTTCACTACACGATTTGCTACTCCTGTCTTGGATGATAAGAGTCGAAACAGATTGTAAAAATATCATTACTTGATTGTAAATTCTTTCATTCAATGCTCTCTCTGTTCCGTGTTGGATTTTTCTTTTTCTTTCATTGTTTTTTTTAAAGAATTCATTGTTAATTCTTGGTAGCTTCTCAATCGCATCAAAATTATTTCTGAAAGTACAGACTACAATAAGCTAGCATAAGATAATTTTGTAGCAGAAGATGGTCAAAACTTGAGAATTCTCTCATGAGAGAGAGAACAGGTCTGGGTGCTTTTAGAGATCATGTCATACGTCACAAGGGCATTACTATTGTGGTCGTTTACAGTCTATGGTCAAAGATTTAACACCAGACCATTCAAATTCAAATACAACTTGGTTTTCTCCGAGAGTATGAAACAAGTTTTGTAAAACTCTTTTCCAACTCAACGGTGCCTCCTGTCTCTAGCAGTGAATGATTTAAGTAAACTTGTGAACATGATTAAAGTTTGTGAAGGTTACAACAGAGGAATCCAATATAATAAACACTCCCAGGAATTAAAGTTTCAGAAAATCAGGTGTCAGAAGGAAATTACTAAGCTGCTGTAGTTTTGCTGTTTTGACAGAGAAAAGTGGCTCCAATGATCAAATTTGTTATAAGCTCTAGATTCTGCTCCATAAATAAATAGTTTCTGATATCTCCAGGTAAAGTACAGTACAGACAAGGCAAAACTACATGCCACTGCGACAAGAAACCAGACAAGATACTATTGGCTATTGCCTCACTCGTACACCTATAATTTAAAAAGTTAGTAGAAACAAGGATCCTTGTCAAAAAGAAATGACAGGTGAAACTTTTACACAAACTGAGAAGCACCCAAGTTGTCAAGCTTCAGCAAGCACACAACATATATCCAAGCAAAACTTTTAATTTACTCGAGAGCAATTCCTTTCCTGTTGGATTACCACTCAACTTTCTCTGATGCTGACTTCCCAAGCAAGGACAAATAGCAAATTTAGCAGTCTCCTGTTTTATTTACACGAAGCATCTTCTCACTGGTTTTTACCTGCATTACTTGTCTTCCCAGTTACGATAGGCAAACTGAAGATAAGTTTGGACTAATAGCAAAACCTGGTTTGTTTATTGGCTTACTTCTTACGTTTGCTCTTCAATGTAGATCCTGAAGGGTTTGTGTGCCAATTCCTCTTTCTTTGGTTTATGAACCAGTTATTGATTTGCTTCAACTGTAAGCCTGTTTCTTGCACTAGTTTTGCCTTGTCGTCTTCCTACAGTAATGTCAATCAATAACTTTAGATGAAATAAATGAGGCATCAATAAAAAGGAAAAAATGGATAGCACGTACAGTTGGGTAAGGCCATTTGGAATGTGATTGCCACCAAGCTTTTAAGATGGAGGCAGTACCACCAGGCAGCTTTCCTGCTCGCCTCTTACGTAGAATTTCCTCCCTTATGTCCACAATCTTCTCCTTATAATCCTATATCAACAGAAATCTGCTCAGTTGGACCTGTTTCACCAACAAAAATTCCATGTGAATTTTATCCAGACTAACCTGTTTCAGCTCATGCTTCAATTCTAGCCTAACACGCTCCATTAAGGACCTTTCAGTTTCAGTGGGGACAAGAGGACCAAATCCCATACTATCAGGGCCATCCAGACTTCCATCATAAAAGTTGTTATCACTGTCTGCATGGTCTTCATCATCATCAGACATGGTTGCACCAGTGCCTTCTCCAGGAGATGCACCTGTTAAGCAAGATTTATCAGGAATCAAGTTCTGAATTTAGTTGCTTCAACCAGAGCACGCAATATCAAACAAAATAGAGGTGGTATTGACTAAAATTCTTTAACTACGGTACGGTAAACTTGAATTAGCAAAACACTTGGATTAGGAAAGAAACTAGTTTATATGAATTAGAAGGAGCCCTTACTATCGACCATTCATGTTGAGCTTACTGCATATGCATATAAGAAGACATTCTTTCGATTATCCAGCATAGTAGTTTAAGAATGAAAGTGAGGTTAGAAGATCAGGTAATCGAGAACAATGATGCATACATCAGCAGGTAGTTAGGCTGGCAAAATGACACTCGATTTCTTGATAAGCACAATCCAACAAATAGTACAAAATGAAATCATCTCAATTTCGTTATTAATATAACAAGTTCTCGTATCATAAATCATTGTGTCGACAAGTTTTA
Source organism: Erythroxylum williamsii (assembly GCA_027564335.1). Classification (NCBI taxonomy): domain Eukaryota; kingdom Viridiplantae; phylum Streptophyta; class Magnoliopsida; order Malpighiales; family Erythroxylaceae; genus Erythroxylum; species Erythroxylum williamsii. Next base: position 60,680,912 of record JANITW010000007.1, on the reverse strand, counting down.
TTTCCAGTTACAACGTTCCGGGCTCTGCATAAGGCTGTTCATTAAAATTATAAGCAAGCTAGGATGAAAAATTGGCCTGAAAGACTTGTACCACCTAGAATTCTGCTAACGGAAAACGAGAACAAAACTAGGAAAAGAACAAAACTACTTCTGAACAGGACTAATGCCTCTTTTATCTCTTATCAGTTAAAGAAGAAGAGTTAGGCTGGATTGCTAGTTACCTGTCAGGCCTTGTAGAGATTGTTCAAGCTCCCAGCAAGCCATAACTGCCTCCATAGCATGTACACGCACATGTTGTTGCAGTTGGTCTTTAAAGGAGCACAGCAACAGAACGTAATGTGTCTGCATAGAAGGAAAAGATTCTAAGAGGGGAACGAGGGATTCAAATGAGAAAGAAGAAAACAATGACGATGCAGATTTGAGGTTATATACATGCAAATGGAGCAGAACCACTTAACAAGGAAAAGTAAGGTTGTAATAATACCCTAGGTATCAATAAGGGAAAAGACGTAATCACTGCGGAATTTTGTGCAAACAGAAGACCATGATAAGATTAGACTCCATTTTTTACTCAAATACTAATCCTTACAGCATTTTCCAGAAACTTGGAGTTTCTCTTTCATGGCAGAACGAATTCTGCACAATTAGCAACTCTTCAACCAAAAGACAAGAGCTGCAAGTAGTCTTCCAAGAAGAGTCCGAATTTCCAATATCATATTTGGATGAGAAAATTTTCAAATTATCAAGGGTGTGACAAAAGGAAACATCTTTATCTTTCTTGAAATCTTTAGCACGATGGCCAGTTAGAAGTCAGTATTTTTTCAGTACACTCCAATTCTCAAGCACAATTAATCGGAACTCTTCTCTTCTCTAACAACAAACGAACCTTAAGCTCACAAATTTCAGACCAATAAGTGAAAGAAGAGAACAGAAGAAGCACTAACCATAAACTGATCAAGTTCTTTGTCGTTCACCACTTGACCGTGCCCCAACACCGAGTACTTAGCCACCACGTCCTGAGACTGTGCCAACTGCTCATCGATCCTTGCCAACTGGTCCACTGGTGTTGCTATCCTCAAACAAGCCACATGAGCCGCTAACAACTGCTCATACAACGGATGGCCTAATATCTCCGCCTTGCATTTGGCCTTCTCCCAATTATCACCACCTCCAACATCGCTATCCAAAAACTCCTCTTCACCGATGTTGTTGTTACCACTCTCGCTTTTACGGTTTCGGTTCATACCATCATCGGTCCGTTGAAGAACAGCGCTGTTGAGCCACGTCGGTCCTGCTGAGGCTGACGGAGCCGGCGCCTGAAAAGACATGTGCCCAGAAAAATGATCTTGGAAAGCCATTTACAAGCAACTCACTTTCACAGCAACATTAGTCGGTGTCCCGATAGTGCCAAAAGAAAAAAAAGGAAAGGACTTTCAAGTTCCAACGAAAGACTAATATGTCTACAAGTGATCTTCTCTTCTATTGTCTTCTAGGAAACAAAGAAAGTTAGCTCCGGAGTCCAGACACCCTCGAGAAGACTTGTCGATAAAAACTCTTTTGTACACTTAGTTGGTTGTTGAGTCAGCTTAAACCATCATTTGTGCATAATCTAATCAAGAAAGACCAGATTTTTCATGGTAGATAACAATAAACAATTGACTAATATTATACTATCCTATTGTATCATTGGATCCTGCAAAAATATAGTTAATATTGTGGAGGTATCATAAGAAAGACGCTTTTTTAAAGATCCAAGACAAGTGTTGAAAGGCGCATGCGTTTAAGGGTTGCTTTGGTTTACTCGCAACAGAGAGAAGGACTGTGACCTGTGGAGAGGGGTCAAGTTTCAATCTTTACACAGTGAGGCTACGGTGCCTACTTGTTGGCGGTTTGTGGAGAGTGGGACGGCGACGGAGGACACGTGTAGGCCGGAGCTTTCATGGACCACAAAAAGGTTGGGACAACAGGTTAGAGCACAAGCATGAAAGAGTATAACGAATCAGCCTCGTACAACTGTAAGCTGCAGTTGAGGTAGGGACCTATAGTTTGGCGTGTCAGAATTTGACTTTCCGTTTTCCATATTGCACACAATGGCCTCTGTCACAGTCCTTTGAGCAGGAAGTGTTCGTGGTAGTCTGTTGGATTCTCACTCTTCAAAGGTTACATAGCCATCAACTTCTTATGTACCATTTGGACCAACTAAGTAAACTATTACAAAGTAATTCACCTCCAACATCGAAAGTTCAACCTTCTGCCTATTTTACAGGGAAGGATAAAACTACACAGACAGAGTTCTTTACAACTATAACTTTTAAATCTCTCGTAGGATATTCAAGTTCTCAGTCAAATAATACAAAAGCTAGTTCTAAAGCCTCTGTTCAAACATCTGAAATTTTTGCAGTATTATCTGAGTTAATCTCTAAGTCATCATCTGAATACATTTCAAAAACTTCAATTGATTCTTCAGCATAGTTCACAGACCTATCAGAATTATCTAATGTTATGACGACGATCCCTCAATATACTAAAGTTAAACATGAAACTAGTGAAGCGAAATCTACAGGTACTAAACCTTTCATACCTGAACCAATACCATAAGCAACACCAGCTCAGCCAGCTGCGTAGGTTACAACCAAGCCTACTTCAGGACCTTGGTTTACATTCAATGATCTATCCCCGAAGAAATAGAGGGATCGAATACATGAATTTGGTACATGGATTGATTTTCAAATGACTAGACTCAATTATCATTTGCTAGATATTTTGTTTGAATTTACATCTCGTTTTATGGCAAAGTATTAACGATTATCAACGTCTTCAGTACATTCAAGTCACTACAATTGGGTCACTACTTGGCGTCATTCATAAAAAAGTAACAAAAGAATAGAATAGAGACAACAGAAGAGGTAATTTATTAATTGATTTCTACTTTATATTGACGCTAAAGGCATAAATATATAAGTAATGAAATAATAAATTTAACTAATATCTCGGCATCTTATCTTTACTGCTCTATCTTTTTACTCCCAAATTTTATCTTTAAACAAAAACTACATTTTTAACAACTTTAAATCATTTTCTAACATTCTCTTTTAATTCAAAATTATAAGACTTTTTGAATTTAATGTACTTCCCATCACCCTTCAATAGATAGAGCACATCTTTCAACAATTCTTTTCTTTAGAGCACTTCTTTCATCACTTATCTCCATGGAGCACTTATCTCTATGATGCATCTTGGTGCACTTCTCACCAACTAAAAAAGGTTGTCTTTTTTAGTCACTTGCACTGCATTTGCTTGTTCTCCATTATTGAACTTGCAATCCTTTCTCAAATGTCTAAATCGTTTACACCTAAAGCATCGAGACTTCCTTTTATGCCAGTAATCTTTCTCTTCATGACCAAACTTCTCACAATGGCCACATTAAGGAATATTTGCTTTCTTCTTTTATGACGAAACCTTTGCTAGATAGGCTCTCTCCACCATCTTTCCACTTTCTAAGTTTCTCACTGCCCTTCTTTGCTTTTGAACTTATAAAGCATTAATCACTTATAGGTCCCTCAAGATCTTTGAGAGCTTCGATACCATATTAGATTTTAGAATTAAAAACAAAAAAATAGTGTTAGGATATATGTTATATATCTAAGCAATTAGTTTTGACATTATTTATTAATTAGACATATAAGATATTAATTAAATAATGACTTGGATTCAAAAGCTACATGGATAATTTTCTAGTTGAGAAAGAATCATATCTTGGATTGAAGTATATCTTGAGAGGGGGTATGATACATCACGTATGTGTGAAGTTTATGAGTTGGTGACTATACATTGATTGATTTTTGTGAATAAGTATTCCCATTTGAAACTTCTACAAGGCCATGGAGTAGTACATGAGAAGATCGATCTATCCATTCTTTGAACAAAGTTTAATCAGTACTTGAACATTGCAAGCCTAACTTTGTAAGGACTGGAGTTCACCAAAGGAGTGGTAAATGAGCTTTGATAGTGACATCAACCATTTATCCAAAAGGGGCTATCCAGACAATGGGAAAAGTGAACTAAACAAAGTCTTTTGATACAGTTCCTAGCTCTAGAAAGGTTGCTTCTTGTCCCAAGCTGATAGTTTTCTAATAAAGAGTTTAGTTTTTCCCTGGTCTAGCATCATTGATGGATACAACTGTGGTTTTTGTTTTGTGATTTGCGTGAATCGGTTGGATGTTTTCACTCTTCTCTTCAACATAAATTGAGTTTAGTTTTTAAGATTTGGTAGCTAATCCATCTTTTGGTGAAGTAACGTCGAAAGATTCCAACAGTTGACTGCGATAGTATACCTGGCGAACAACTTTCAGATTTATCTTTGAAGAAGCTGAATTCATAGGGAAGTTGTTCTTGTCTATCTCAAGTATATTCAGTTTTCATTCTTTATTATTTTAATCACTTGAGTTATTAGTTTATTGTTCTTTCGTTAAAACATTGATTGAGAGAATCCTCTGTCGAGGTTAGTATGAGGCAGTTGTATTATTTGGTGTGAAATTATTTTATGGGTAGTGAGGACGAAGGATAGTGTCAAGGGTTGAGTGGACTTCGACCCATTAATCTAGATCATTTATTGGACCACTATATTATATATATCTGGATCAAATTGCGCAACTTAATCGATAATTTATTTAAAAATAAAAAATGCAATTAATATTGTCCAACTCTATGAGATAAAGACAAAATTGTCCCTAAGGACAAAAAAGTCTAAAATCTCCCTTTTGGACAAGCATTAATTGCAATTGACTCTAGTTTAAAAAAATTTAAAAACTCAGCTATGCCACGTTACTGTATTAGTCGACTAAGTTTTAAAAACAAAACATTTGATCCAAAGATAATGAAAGTCTATCATTCTGTCCCACAAGACTTTCGACACCAAAAAGTATCAGATGCATGTACCATGTGTGACACAGATCCAATACAATCACGAATACCTAATACCTTACTAACATGAATAGGAAAATAGAGTGTGACAAACTAAGATGATACCTTTATGATCTAAATTGTATCATCTTTGTTTGTAGGTCTCGATTTCTCTAACTTTATGTTAAACCGCACATGCTAAACTGTATTAGAGAAATCATGTTTTCTCTCACTGAATGATAAACAACATTAGAGAAAACCTTTATGTTCTCCAACTAAATGCTAAACTGCATTAGAGAACTCTTATGAGATTAAAAACTTATATCCCCCTATGTCATGTCAAACTTTATAGATATCTATGCAAAACTGTATGTGTCTAAATTACATAGGCATAAGGTCAATCTATATATATGACAAATGACCTTCAAATACTTAAGATCGACAGAAATCTTAAAATTTTCATACATATTATGACAATGTATGATAACACTTATTACTGAGGATAAATGATGACCATCTTTATCAATGAACCATCATATTATCATAATACTTTAAAATGTACAAATGTACACGGAGAAAATGTAACAATTCCCTAACTAACAACGTCTAAGGACGTCAAAACACCTATATTGTATACTTGTGTCACAAATACAAGTGGTTGAATTCTTTTAGTTAAAGGATCGATTCACAGTTCCTCGGTCTTTAAATGCTCCGAACCTTAATGTCACCTTTTTCGTATCAACACCTTTATAACCAAATAATTGATCTTTAAATGCTATAACCCTGTGATATTTTTTGTTGTTATTAAACAACACTGTAAGAAGAATACCACAGTAAAACCAAATGGATCTAGCTACTGAATGAACCACAAACCACTCAGAAATCGAATTTCTGAGCAAAATTGTCTGTGAAATAGCCCCTTAGCATGCACTCTGCATGCATAGTCGAGGAAATTGCTCATGTCTTTACTTGGTGCACTTCTACGACATTATACCATCTGCAAACTTGAACTATAACTTTAAGTAGACTTTTAATTATCCAGACACATAGCTAGATTTAAATTTGAATTCCCTAGGAGGTTTAGTCTGTTGACTTTTCTATAGTCAACATATAATCCTTGATTCTCTTAAGGTATCTCAATACTCGCTAGATTGCATTCCAAAGATCTATAACTGGATTAACCAGATATTGATCAAACAGTCAAATAATGACTGCAATGTCCTATCTAGTACAAAGCTGAGCATACATCAAGCTATCCACTATACTAGAATACGGAACATTCCTCATAATATCTCTTTTCACTTTATTCTTTGGGTACGATACCAAAGATTATCTCTCACTGTGAGAGACAAGTGTTACGACAGGTTTACTATCAATCATATTAAACCTTTATAACACATACTCAATGTATGCAATCTATGAGAGATCTGATGAGTGTTGAGATATGTCCTGGTGAATCCCAATACCTAGGACATAAGATGCTATACTAAGGTCCTTTATATCAAGGTTCTTGACCAAAAATTGCTTAACCTTATATAACATGGTCAAGTAATTTGATATGAGCAATTTATCATCCTCATGCAGTAATAGGAAGATAACTTTGCTCCCCTTGACCTCATAGTATAGGCATCTTTTTAACTTTATTTTCTATGAAGCCGAAAGAGGTCATAACCTCATCAAATGTAAGGTATCACCTTCAGGAGATTTATTATAAACCATATAGTGATTTGCATAACTCGCAAACTATGTCAGTACTTTCTGGATCCTAAGACCCTACATATTGTACCATATAGACCACTTCATAAAGGTCTTTACTGAGGAAGGTGGTTTTGACAGCTATCTGATATAACTCTATATCATCATGAGCTACAATTGCCTTTATCACTCAAAATGTATCCTACGAGGATACAAGAGAAAAGGTAACACAAAGTCAACCTTTTTCTCTGAGTGAATCATTAGGCAATTGAGCGAGCCCATAAACCGTTATACTTTATCTTGAAATCCTTTAGGTCTAAAACTTTATTTACAACTAACGAGTTTGCAGTTCCTGATGCAAATCAACTAGCTCCCAGACCTTACTATACTTCATGGCTTGCATCTCGTCATTTATCGCATCCCACCACACATCCGCATTAGGTCTAGAAATAGCTTCTGTAAAAGTAACTAGATCTGTAATATGTCTAATAACATAGTCTAGTACACCTGACAGACTATGTAATCAGATGGGATAGCAGGTCGTCTCAATTTAGTAGATTTACTTAACTGTATTAGATTTTGTATCCCCAGGAACTTCTGTGTCTTCAGATATAGGTTCCTATTCCTATGCAAGTACGATACAAAGATCTAGATCCACCAGATCTAACTATATTAGTAGCGAGTACGTGGCAACTGTAGTATCCTCTCTACTATCATTCGAAGGGTCAAGGGGCCTATCATCATCATAGACATAGTATTCCAATAACTTAGCTGTTTGTGATTCCACTATTCTGGTCCCTTCTTCTCTACAGTAAAATCTGTAGCACTAAAATGGTTGAGATATTTTACTAAATAGCGATGAGGGGAATGAGCATGCAATATTTCTTTATAAGGATTATCCTACCTCAATAAGGCAGCCCCTTACACAAATGTGCGCAAGGCTAAGTTTTTCAACTTTTAGATAATTAGGTAGATTAGTTCTACTTTGCATTAATTTATTTAAGTTCTTTAGGATGCAGTTATGCCTTTCAGCAAAACATCATTTTGCTCAAAACTATTCGGTATGGTGAATTAAGTCACTATTCCAATTGACTCTATATATCTAGCAAATGAACCTTTTAAAGTCCTGAAACATCATGTTTGCCATGATATTCTCCTCCACGGTTAAATCTAACTATCTTGATGAATTTTTCCAACTGGTTCTCAACCTTCAGTCTTTAAGCAAGGACACATGACTTTAATGGGGATAATCGCCAAGAAATGTCAGAATACATTTGGAATTGCACAATTCAATTGTATAAGGTTTACCGAAATCTTTATGTATCAGACTCAACAAGTTAAAAGCATGAGTTGACCTCAATGTCCTTATTAGTCAACTCCTCAATGTCCTTATTAGTCAACTTACCCCTGCAACAGCCAACACATGTTTCCAAATCATCTTAGTCTAGAATTGAGAAATGTTTTTCTTGATCAATCTCTTAATCCTAGCTCTGGAAATGTGGCTTAACTTTTATGTCATACCATATATGACTTCTCATTCATCAGGTCTTCATACCTTGGTTAGCAAGATACGGAGAAGTATATATCTAATTCGAGGTAAGACACATTCTATACAAACCATATGATAAGAAATTTTCACCTTTATGTTTTGCATTAAACAACAACTGTACAGCAGAAATATTAAATGGAAAGCGTCAACCTTCAATGTCCTAAATTGATCAAAAAATCACATATAAAATGTGTCGTATAAAAACCAAATGAACCTTACTATAAAGTTCAGTACATACACCCTCTATAGATATTACTTCCTCCTCTTCATTGTTGTAAACCATCAGTTCCTCCTTCCCTTTATTTGGATTTATCCTGGATATGAACTACTGCATTGTGGAAGCACCTTTATCATATGTTCCACTAAATAGCCACCTATACTTAATGCGACTATCACAAATTAGATTCATAATTGACAAGCCAAAGAATAACCTAATGATCACAGCCTTTCCTTTTAACTTCATACTACTGATTTCTTTATGTCCTAGGGACCTTTACCAGGACTAGTTTGGCCAACGTCAGCATGTGGAGAATATTTGAACTTTCTACCTTTGAATTTAACGAGCTTCATCTTTGTCTTCCCTTAAGCTACTTTGAGGACTGTAGGAGCAGTAAAACTTGAGTTTCTCCACCTCAACAACACAATGGGATATCAAAGCATTGAAGTCTCAATATCTTCATCTACTGTGAAAATGAATTATTCTCGATATGTACTTCATTACTCCCCTTTACCCCTGTATACTTCATGGAGAATAATACTTTCATCAAGGCACCTGTCTCAACACCAGATGAGACTGTGTACCTCTGGGAGACATTATCAAGAAACTCCTTCGTTATGTCCGTGTTCAGAAGTCCACTTTGCAGATGAGGATTGGAATTCTTAATGGTTATCAGATATAATCTGTTAGACCGATCCTAGGCTGCTTTATGAGCTGTCGAGCTCATGGATGTAAGTGGAGATGGTCTGTTCGTCCGTATGGTCATATCAACCACAACTATCTCCATAACTTTCAATACATCCTCCGTCCAATTCTTTAAATTGAAACCAGATAAGGTTTCAATGGTGACACTAATTTTGTTGACTGAAAATGTGACTTCAAGATGATAATCTTTAAATCAACACAAATGTAGGACAACAGCGATACTAAAGCCATTGAATAGTATCTTTACTGAAAATTCGATCACACATATTATGAAATAATTTTGGGTTGAATACATAATATATGCATTTAGACTTCCACACATAGAAGCGATCGGAGTACAAACCATCAACTCTCATGATACTACCATCTTTGGGCAAATAGATTACCTAAGTGACAATTTTCCTCCATCTAATACCTTTATGCACATCTTAAAATGTTAAGTAAGGTCAACACCTTTGGACAGAATAACCAAACATAAAATCAGAGACATCCCCCAATATGCAAGCAGAACAATTCAAAATATTAACTTGAAAGGTAACTTTGGTGACTACATTCTCATCAGCACTCAAAAAGCCCGCAAACAGAAGGCATACATCTTTATGTTATCCTCACATTCTTCATGGGCATATTGTATGTGACAATGTATCATCAATAAATGTAAAAATTAGAATGCACATTTTTATTGTCACACATTCGTGCTAAAGACATTCTCAGAAAACTTCATTTGAAACTTTCGTAAAAGAAAAATCTCAGTAGAGTGACTATCGTGCGTCACCGAATACTGAACTGACCTCCTCAAACACAAGAACCTCATGTATCTTCATTATGGTAAGTTCATTGTACGAAAATTCACTAAAAAATGGCTTCATAATATCTCAATTCTTTTTTCGATTGATTATCATGCAATCTCGAATACTGAACATGGGACTTGAGACACGAGAACCTCATGTATCTCCCTCATATGATGTCCAAAGCATGAAAATTAAATCAAAATTGGATCAGAATACCTTAATTCTTTTTTCTAGAGTTAAACTTTAATTTATTACTAATGTAATAAATCTAAAAAATGAAAAAAGTTACTTTATAAATTTTCCAAACCCGAAAACGGACCCAAAACATCCCGGGGCATCCTTACGGGAAATCTGAAATTTTTTTTGTGTTTTTTGAAATTACTGTATCATTGATGTGGATAGCCACATCGGTGGGCGTGGCGTGGGATTGCTCGTGCACGTCACACACACACCACGTACAAAAACGCAGTTACTGTACGGCGCCTGCAGACTCAAGCGCGACACGCGTCCGTCACTCGCTGGAGCAACGTGTCGACTCGCGATTGGTGTGTGTGCCACACACGCCGACCGTACGTGGGCGTTCCCACGTTCTGTAGCTGATTCGGGGCGCGTGCACTGCACACGCCCGACGGTCTTCGCCTCCTTCGACATCAGAGGTGATTTTCAGTATCCGGGAACTCCGTTTTTTGCTCCGTTTGGCACATTTTTCGTAACTAACCTTATGTATATCACTTTTACGTAATTATATACGTAAAAAAACTAAAAAACGAATTAAAAACAAAGGAAAACTAAATGAGATGAAAACCTGAAAAACCTTTGTTTCCGACAATCCGATCACATGACTACTCTAATACCACATGTAATACGTAGTATAAGCTTTATTACGTATTCAGATCTACATGAAAGGGTTAAAAACGAAGGTAATTTGAAATACCTGAATTTCGGTTCCATCTCTGATTCCGATGCCAATTCTGAACTCCAAACATCTTTGAATCTTTTGGGACTTTTAGTGAAAAGTGCTCACCGAGACACCGAGTATGTCTTTCTACAGTTTTCTCAATAAGTAAACTCCCTTAACGGGTCAAGGAGTCTTTATGCTTACGATTAATATGAGCTTCTATATCGAGCTTTTTCATCACAAGACCGATATGGATCCAGTTCATACTAATTGGGATCTATTTTTTATCCGGACTTTAACCTATTAATCTAGATTATTTATTGAGTCACTTTATTATCTTTATCTAAATCAAATTGCGCAACTTAACTAATAATTTATTTAAAAATAAAAAATGCAGTTAATATTTTCCAACTCTATTATACAAAGACAAACTTGTAACTAAGGACAAAAAAGTCTAACAAAGCAACCTTTGATTAAATCAACAGTTTCGTACAAATCAATGAATCACTTGATAATAGAACCGGAGAGCTTGAGAAGAAACAAAACTAAAAAGTACATAATATTTTTCTTCCTGTAACACACGCGATCCTCTTCTTTTCACCACTAGATTCCATGTTATTCACAAGTTTCATTTGGAATTGGAGCTGAAACATTACGAGGAACAGAAGAAACTTGAGTGGTTGTTATCGCGGCTGACAGACAGCTATCACTCAGTTCCTATTTCTTGGGAAATGAAACGTTCATTCACCTGGAAAGAACATTAGAACAGAAACCTCTTAAGTTGTGCAGTGCACAAGTGTAGTAACGATGATACGGCCTTCGTTCTATTCCTGTGTCATGCATTGAAATGCTTCCATCGAAGACACGTCCAAGCATCATTTGAGCAGCCGTTAAGACCTCAGGCTCCACCTTATTAGGATGAACTTTTTGAAATGGATAACATAGCCTTTGCTTGATTTTATATAGACACGCAGTTGATCGTAAAACAGCAAAGGGTCTAACTATTCATTTTTTTGGTTTCGTTGTTAACAAGGAGTCACAGTAAACACCAAAAGGGGTTTGAATCTTACAGTTACAGGCATTGAGGAAGGCAGCGAGAAAAGAGAATTGTTAAGTTTTTTTCTTTAGAAGGTTCGGTCTTTTTCTCGTTGTTCCTAACGTAAGATTTTGTAACTTGTTGTGTATGATGTTTTTTGCTTGATAGGGTCTAAACAAACCTTGCTCTGGATCCAGTAGTGAGATCCCTTTTACCTAGAAAATATATATCAGGAAAAGACCCTGGGATCAAGTATAACATTATCGGTAAGAATAAAAAAAAAAAAGAGAGGATAATATACCACATAGAGGGGAAAAAACCATTATGTTCTCTAATTACAAAAGGATAAATTAAATATAATTAATTTAATAAATTAATTACTTATTTTTACTAATTTAAAAATTTTCCGTTTTAATTATTTGTAACATTGCATTCATTATTTATTTAATTACATTAATTGCTAATGATATCAAAACAAAGAAAATATCACTTTTTTTCTATTTTGTATATATTTACAAAGAAGAGTTTTTGGATCTTTCATCTTTAAATAAATTAGACCAACTCTTAAATACTAAATTAACCATAATACAAATGTTGATTAATGAATTATGCTATTTATAAAACTTAATATGTATATTAGAATTCAAATAAATTAATTTACAATTATGTCATTACTCGTCATAAATGTTTAATTTTAATAAATTACTTTCTTTTTAATTATGTTAGAGATGTATATTTGTTTAATAATATTTGATTCACTAACTAATTACGTTGGTACAGTCAATTGAGTATTGCAAAAGCTTGCAAGTATGTATTACATTAGTAATTTTCAAATTATCTAGTAATAATTAATCTTGATTAAAACTTTACATGTTTTCTGAAGTTTAATTTTAATATTTCTAAAAAATCACGATTATTTTAAATAAAACAAATAACTTATTTTTATTAAACATAATAATAATGATTTTACATACCAATTTCGTTTATGCTCTCTACTTTAGCCATTTTTATTCTAATTTTATTTAAGTATTATTAGTATTTGAAACAATTGTATAACTTGAATACTTTAATGAAAAAGTACACAATTAAAATATGATAGTACGAATAACTATTTCACCAAATCTTAAAGTGAAATATAGATAAAGTGTTTGATTAATCTTTTCGGTAATACAAAGATTTAAATAACCAAAATAATATTTGGGAAGATTAAAATAGAAAAATGCAATAACTATGAAATAGTACATTTTGGATTATCCACTAATTAAGAAAATTAAAGAAGGAATTCTTCAAACGATGTCGTACTGTCGTAACTCCGGCACATGCATGTTGAATCAACTTCTCATCACGAGTCATCAATTTAAATGCTTCAAATGAAAACCATTAATTCTCCGGGACGGTTCAATAGATAGCCGTTTGAATTCTCCAGCCGGATTCTTACCATAAACCTGCTTTGAAGCCCTGAAAGTTGCTTCATTTACATCTAAAGGCTCACGAACAAGTGAAGAAAGTTTGAAGCTTGTGTCCATGGACATGGAGCGATGAATCCGTTTCCGTTTGGAGGAAAACGATACACGTTTATGGGCGAAGCAAGTATTGGAACAAACCCTTTTTGATCTGTGAAGTTCACACTTGCAGTTTCGATGATATGGCCTTCTTAGAATTTCCATTTCCTGATTCGATATGCATGCATCAAAAACGTCCTGAAGCATCATCCAAACTGCTCCGGCTTCCATTTTCTTCTCTTCGGACACTTTTGTTATTTTTCTTTTCTCGTTCCTGGATAGACTTTGATCACACTGTGTAAGGTATATTTCTTTAAGAGTTAATCAAAATTTACTTATATAGATTGGAATCCGCTAATGGTGTGGAGGTAATTAATTAGAAAAGTAGTTGGACAACTAAAAGCCAGTG